>PGFW01024146.1:0-13384 GCA_003123925.1 Haematobia irritans
ATTTATGTAGATGATCAACATTTAGACAAAAAATCGATTGAGTTTAATGTTTAATTGTTAATAACTAATTTGTCAAACAATCGATTTTTTTTTTTGAAAATTATGCTAAAATTTAATTTTTAAGAAAATTTTGTCAAAATTAAATTTCTATCGAAATGTATTGTTTGTTAATAGTTTGTTTATATTTCAATTTATTAATTTTCTTTTTATTCGACCTTTATCAATATGAAACGACTAATCAATCAGACCTCGAGCTTGAATAATCGTTTCGTTATGATTTTTTATTTCTTAGAAAATTGCAGATGAAATAAAATTAAACAAAAAAATCCATATGAAGTATATAACGTATTTAAATATGTTAATAAACAAAATTAGTCAACAAAATCGATTTCTTAGAAATTTTGCCAATAAATATTCAAATTTCTCATTTAGATCAAAATCTAAAATGATAAATAATCAGTGTAAAATGTAATTTTTTATATTATATTTTTATTTCAATTTTTAATTTATTTACTTATTATTTTTTATGAAATTCATTAACAAAAAGTAATTTTTTGTTTTTTTAATCAAACAAAGGAAACAAACTTTCAAAATGAAAAAAAAAACTCAAAATTTATTCGAATAGAGGAACTGCTGTTTTAATTATTTTAAATTATTTATTTGAGCACAAAATTTTATTAATTATTTTTTAATAGACAAATTCGATGAATTTTTCGTTTATAAAAGTAGTTAAATTTGTATAGATTATTTCAAAAATTATTAGTATTGAAAGTTTATTTGTTAATAACGAATTTGTCGAACAATCGTAGATTTCTTTTTAATTTTCATGAAAATTTTTATCGAATACTTCGTCGAAATGTATTATTTATCAAGTATTAATTTTTTTATATATTTATATTAAACATATTTTTGCTGAATTAAGACTTTTTGAATCAGTTTTCGTTTATTATATTAGTTTAGAATTTATTCAGATAGTTCACTTTGAATACTTATTTTTGAAAATCAAACCAAGGAAACAAACTTTCAAAAATTAAAAAAAAAAAAATTGATTCGAAGTAGAGAAACTGATGTTTTTTAATTATTTAAAATTACTTAATTTAGCACAACATTATAGTTAATTTTTATTTAATTTTTTCTAAAATTAAATTGAATTTCGATGAATTTTCGTTAAAATTAGTTGAATTTCATCAAAAAAATTATTAATGAATTTTCGAATAATTTTGATGAATTTTCGTTTTATGAAATCTGATAAATTCTGTATATGATCAACATTTAAACAAAAAATCAATTGAGTTTAACGTTTAATTGTTAATAACAAATTAGTCAAAAAATCGATTTCTTAGAAACTTTTGCCAAAATTTTAATTTCCATTTAGTCAAAATTAAATGTATATGTATTTATTTTTTATTAATATTTTTTATTTCAATTTTTTATTTATTTACTTTTTTTCTTGAAAATTTTAACAAAAAAGTAATTTTTGTTTTTTAATCAAACAAAGGAAACAAACTTTCCAAAATGAAAAAAAAAAAAATCAAATTTATTCGAAGTAGAGGAACTGCTGTTTTTAATTATTTTGTTGGTATAGTAATACAATTTTCACAAAATTTTCTATAGAAATAAAATTTTGCGGTAAAATTATTTTTGGGGATCGGCTATATTATAACTATAGCCGATATGGACAATGTTACCAAATTTCACCACGTACCGGGTTGAATGAATTGTTGCCTCCTCCAATAGCTCCGAGGTCAAATTTGGGGTCGGTTTAAATGGGGGTTATATAATTAAGACCGGTGCTGGACCAATTTTATTAGTGTGTTGAGCCATATACTTTACACCCATTTTACCCCAAATTTTTCAGCCGGATCGGGTGCATTTTGCTCTTCCATAGGGGCTCCGGAGTTAAATCTGGGGATCGGTTTTATATGGGGGCTATATATAATTATGAGCCGATGTGGACCAAGTTTTGCATAGTTGTTAGATGACCATCATACAGTGAAAACCTCTAAAGGTGGAACACCACGGCTGGCCTTATTGTCCATCTTTGAGAGGTGTCCAGGTATGAAGAGGTTATTTAATTGTGTGATGAATATAGCAAACGTCCCAGACAAACTGTCCATGTTTGGGAGGTAGCTCCGGTTCAGAGTGTCCAAGTTTGAGAGTTTCACTGTACTTACATCATTCTACAAAATTTCAACCAGATTCGTCACGAATTTTGCTTCTCCAAAAGGGCACCGGTAGGTCCAAATCTGGGGATCGGGTTTATATTAGGGGGCTATATAATAATTATGGACCGATGTGAATCAATTTTGGCATAGTTTGTTAGAACCATATACTTCACACTTACCAAAAATTTCAGCCGGATCGGATGAAATTTAACTTCTCTTAGAGGCTCCGCAAGCAAATCTGGGGAGGATAGGTTTATATGGGGGGCTATATTATAATTATGGACTGATTTGGACAATTTTTGCAGTGTTGTTAAAGAACCATATAGTTAGCCCATGTACTAAATTTCAGTCGAGGCATCGGATGTAAAAATTTGCTTCTCTTAGGAGACTCCAGCAGCCAAATGGGGGATTCGGTTTATATGGGGCCTATATATAAATTATGGGGACCGATTTGGACCAAATTTTGCATGGTGTGGAGTGGACACCATATACTAACACCATTTACAAAATTTCATACGGATCGGATGATTTTGCGCCTCCAAGAGCTCCGCAAGCCAAATCTCAGCGTTCGGTTTATATGGGGGCTATACGTAAAGTGTCCCGATATGCCCTTTTCAATACCATCCGACCTACATCAATAACCAAACTACTTGTGCAAGTTTCAGTCGTTTAGCTTGTTTCGTTCGGAAGTTATCGTGATTCAAACAGTCGGACGGACGGACATTGCTCTAGATCGACTCAGAATTCACCACGACCAGAATATATATACTTTATATGGGGTCTGTAGAATCAATATTTCGTATGATGTTAAAGTAAAAGGTTTAATATTACCTCATCCATATGGTGGAGGGTATAATAATTGATCAATTAATTTTCGTTTTATTGAATCAGAAAAAAATGTTCTGTCATATAGAATATGTTGTCCTAGTTTAATTTATCTTCTTAAAATTTGAATATAAGTTATTTTAGACCCCTAAAATACTAAGATTTATCAGGTGCATTTCGTGTTAATCTGTTTTATTTTGGAGATCTCCAAATAGAAATACCATTTGGAGTGCTATTAAATGAGATTAGTTTAGATTGCCGCGGTTGCCACTTGAACCAAAAATTTGGACACATTGTCTCCAACTTTTGCTTCATAACAACATTAAATCAACCTTCTCTTAACTGTGGGTACCTTCCAAATGTGGACAAAATTTAGCGCGCATCACTTCTGAGAGGTTATTCACTGTATTAAAGAATTATGTCATGGTTATCTTGCTAACAAGTCTGAATATTTTTAAAAAATTATACATAAAAAGCACACAAAATTATTTTTTTTCCAGAAAGGTATCTTAGGGGATAGTGGACCCATTTCTTACACTAACATGCTCCATTTGTAATACTCTGTGGCACCTACTTCCAATAAGAAGGGAGAAATTCTAACAAATAAAGAAAATTTCTAGAATTTCCCCCCAAATCCCCATCAAAATTATCCGTCCTTATCCACGAAAGGAAAATTCCCAATTTGAAGGAAATCCCATCACTGATATTACATTAACATTAAACGTTCATAATGAAACAAAAAAATCAAATAAAGTATTTTAAGTTTTTTGTTAAGGATTTAATCATTATTTTTTTAATGTATTTAACTAATTTTTCAATTAAACATTTGTTCTTTAAATTCATTCACTAGAATATTATTATTGCAACGTTTACTGGTTTGCACTCCAATTCATTTTTTTACCGATGTTTCATTTTACTTTTTGTTTTTCAGATTTTTCTTTGTTTTGTATTTTGAATCGCGAATCCTTAACGCAAACATAGGATTTCTATTTTCATACCTTAACCAGAGTGGGAATATGTATGAAAAATAATATATATATTATGAATATATTTGTGATTAAATTAATAAAAAATGATAATATAATAGTATGTGTTTAATTAACAGAGAATATCACAGTAAAAAAAATACAGATAAAATTTGATTATTTTATTATAAAAAATTCCAAATTTATAGAAGAAAAAAAAAAGCAAAACAAAAAGTGGTAACATTACACAGTATTTCTTAAATATTCTTAATACACATTAAGAAGAAATATTAAACTAAAGCAAAAAAAAAAATCTATTACACATTCACAATCTAACAAGTGAATTTTGTGGTTTTCAAAAAAAAATTCTTTAATATTTCAATGGGAATTTATGGTATGGTAGAATGCCAATGTGTATGCATGCAGTAATGTAAGTAATTTGTAAGATTTGTAAATGAAATAATAAAACGATTGCTTTATATCGATTCAGATAAATTCTGAATTTATGAGGGACTGGTTTCAACACACACACACCCACGCATATGTCTATGTAGAATAAACACAGAATTGCTTGTTAACGCAGGCTATTGTTTTCGTGTTTTTTTTTTTGAAAATAATTAATATTGAATGGTTTTCCTTTCTTTATTTAATTTCTCTTCTCTCCACTATAATTATTAATTGTAAAGCATAATTTTTAAACTAGAGTTTTTTGTTTGTTTATTATTTAATTTATTATGAAATTAAAGTGTGCCCTAAGTTAAGTAAAAAAAATAACAAGGAGATATAGGATTAAAAAAAAAAAAAAAAAATTCCGGAATACAAAAATAGTAGGGTATTCGGTGTGTGAAAATTATCAGAAATAGCCAGCTCAATAAATTCGTTTAAGTCATTGTGTATCACAAAAGGCTCTATGATAAATAAATTCTAAAAGAATTTAAGTCCCAATGAAGGAGGTGTCAAATTATTAGCAATTTTCCATGTAAAGGAAATTTAGTTAATTTTCATTTGAGGAATTAAATTTAAAAATACTTCCAAAAAAATATTAAAAGAAATAAATTCCAAGTATGAATTATGAGTGGGATTTCATTTTCCGTTATTTCTATTTTTTTACCCAAAATATTTGAAAAAGCACTAGTCAAAAGTAAAATTGGACTCACATTTCTAAACTATTTTGGAGCTTTTTTCACCGTTTGAAGTGAAATTTTTTCAAAAATTTAGTATTATATTTTAGGAATGGATTCATAGCCTTCAGCTTTAAAATTTTCCCCCAAAAAAATATTAGAAATAAGTAAAATAGGAATCCGAATGTATTTTGGAGGATTTTTCCTTTAAACAGACATTAAAAAATGTGGAGACTAATTTCTTATTTTTTTTTTCTAAAATATTTTGGCGTTATTTCTTACACTTCTTTTTTCTTTTTTTCTAAAATATTTTGGCGTTATTTCTTACACTTGCAACGTAATATCAAATTTGAGAACTTATTTCTCATTTGGAGAATTGGATTCGTAGCCTTTCCTTTTATGAATTTCATTTGAAGAATTAATTCTAAATTCTCCAAAACTTTGAAAAGAATAATTTTTAATTTTCTTGGGGTTTACCCAAAATATTAGAACGCATCTAGTCCCAAAATACTAGGCAAGAAAAATGGACAAATTGGAATCCGAACTAATTTGAAGAATATTTCCTCTTAACCGAAATTTAAAAATGTGAGGACTTATTCTTCCATGTTTTTTTTCTAAAATAGTTGTTGGCGTTATTTCTTTCCACTCCAAAACGAAATTTCAATGCGGGACTTATATTCAACAATTTTTGGGGAATTTGATTTCCCTGTTTTTTTTTACCTTCAAAATAATTTTGAAAAGTACATAGGTCAATAGAAAATTGGAAATATTTCTAAACTAATTTGAAGTTCTTTTAAAATTAAAGTGAAAGTTTCAAAATTTAGGATTATATTTAGGATTTGATTCATAGCTCTCCCCTTAAAAATTTTTCCACAAAAAAATTAGAACGCATCTAGATAAAACAAAAATTGGAGATCCGAAACGTATTTTGGAGAAATTTTTCCTTTTAAACGCGAAATTTTAAAAATATCAATTTCTTATTTTTTTCTAAAATATTTTGACGTTATTTTTACACTTGAAACGTAATATATCAAGATTAGAGAACTTATTTTCTCATTTGGGGAAATTCGAGTCATAGCCTTTCCCTTTTAAGAATAAGAAAAACTTAGTTAATTTCAATTGAAGATATTAATTCTAAATTCTCCAAACTTTCCAAAGGATTTAAATTTTCGTTTCATTGGGTTTTACCAAAATATTAGAACGCACCTAGGTAAGAAAAAACATAAAAAATTTTGGATCCGAACCATAATTTTGTAGAATATTTCCTTTAAACCGAAATTAAATATGTGAGGACTTTATTTCTCATTTTTTCCTAAAATATTTTTGGCGTTATTTTTCCACTGTAAAACGAAATTTCAAATTGTGAGACTTATATCTCATTTTCTTGGGGAAATTGGACTTTTCCTTTTAAGAATAGAGAAATTTAGTTAATCTATTTGAAGAATTCAAACTTTTTCAATGGGTTTTCATAAGTAACAAGTCTAAGTATAAAAAAAAATAGACAAATATCCGAACCTATTTTGAAAGCTATTGCTATTTATTGTTGCGAGAAATTATTCTCTTAAACCGAAAATTTAAAAAATGTGAGGACTCAATTTCTCATTCTTTTCTACAAATATTTTTGGGCGTTATTTCTTCCCATTCTAAAACGAAATTTCCAAGTGAGGACTTATTTCTCATTTTTGGGGAATTGGATTTTCCTTTTAGTAAGGATAGAATTTAGTTATCTCATTTGATGGGTTTTTCATTAGAACACATCTAAGTAAAAAAAAATTTGAAATAATCCGAACAGCTTTTGCAGCTATTCCCACATTTAAATCGAATTTTAAAAATAATGTGAGGATCTTATTTCACATTTTTTCTTGTGAATTTTAATTTCATAGATCTTTCCCCTTTTAAATCTGAACATGATTTCGATATATAAAGCTTTACCCTTTTCATTGGTAGGGAGGGGATAGAGTTGAAAGAAGGGGGCATGAACTTATTTTTTTAAACTACACATTTTTTTTTTGTATTCATAGGGAAAAAGGACCAACTGTTTTGTTTTGTGTTGTAAAAATTCATATTTCATTTTGCTGGAATGGAAGTTTGATTTACCGATTTCTTTAGATTTTCGCTTTTTACGATTTGAACCGTATATTTGTCCAGTCCCAAAATGATGAATGCTGCGCTGTTGTTGTTGCCCCTCCCAATTAAGCTGGCTGCAGATGATGATGATGATGCCCCATTTTATTGAAAATCTCCTACTTTCTGTTTGTTGTAAACTTTGTGTTGTTTGGCTTCAATTACATGTAGCTGAAAATTTACTTCCAGATGAAGCAAACATTTGGTCGAGGAGGAGAGGAATTACTGCTATTGCGGCATAAGTTTACCAACATTCTGGCGAGGTTGAAGAATTACATTTGTAGATTGTTTCTGTATCAATTATAAATTATTGTGTCGTGTGTTAGATTTCCTAGTTGTTGTTGTTTTGTATTATCTATTTACTGCCAATTGTTTGGTTGCTGGATTGTTGTGTTTGGTTTGTGTTAATGTATGCGGATGATGATGGATGACCGAATGACATTGTTGTGTTTGTTGGTGGGCCCCTTATCAATTATTTTGCCTTGGGCTTTGCCAATCCTCCTCCTCCAATACAGCCACCCATTTTTATTATTCGCGGGCATCTTTTGCAATGTATGTTTGGGTATTCTCATGAACTTTTCACTTTACATTCAGTGCATGTTCGAACCACCGTCACCACCTTTAATGCATGCTCAGCAGGCATGCGTGGCCACATGGTTGTATACCCTTTTTCAACAACCTTGATAAAATCGGCTTCATAAAAACTAGAAGATAAAAAAAATTTAAATAATTCCATTAAACATTTACTCTCTTTAAAAATGCTTTTGGCGATCGACCTACCATTGATCCACAATTAACGTCAGCAAAGTCATCTAATTTCAACACGAAGAATCCACTCAATTCTCCGCTATATCTGAAAAGGTAAAAAAAAAACCAAAAAACCAAAATTATTTTATTTTTTTTACCGAAGCTGATACACAACAAAAATATTTTTTTGTCTTCAAATCACAAAAATGATAATACACGGAAAAAATATAAACCAATTTATTTCAATTAAAAATTTGATTGAGTATAGAAACAGTGATGGAAAATTTCTGTTAATTTTTAATTAAAAATTTATTTCAAACAAACGTATTTTTACGTTCTATTTTTTTCAAACACAATGATTTATTTATCTCAAATTAAAAACACTAACGCCCTTATTTTCAATGTAGCTCCGTTAGGGTGTAACTGCCAGTATTAACCGGAATAAAATGGGAATATTCTTCTCTCTCGAGTTAAATATATAACTGAAAAATTTTCAGCAGTTAAGCTCTATCTGGCAATAACGAATATAGTTATAGCAAGATGACCAGATTATGTCCATAGAGCAACTCGTTTAAAAGTATTAGCTAAACGGACACTAACGGAGCGCTTTATGAAAATGGGGTAAGTCAGTTAAGCAGAAGAAATTAAACAAAGTATTTACGTATTTTAAGAAAAAAAATTATTGAGTTTTGCAATCATCATCAATTCAATTAAATTTTAATTATATTCAATTAAAAAAAGTATTTAAAGTGATAATTAAATCAATTAATTTTTTAATCAAGTATTTTCTGTATGTCCAATTAATTGCATCAATTATTATGAGTTGAATCAGAAAAATAATTTTGTTATTATTTGTATTATATGTATTTATTTAGTATTTAAAGTTGATAATATACATCAATTATTTATTAATTCAGTATTTCTGTATGTCCAATTAATTGCATTCATTATTATGGGGTTGAATCAGAAAAATATTTTGTTGTTTCGTATTCAATCTACGAAGCAATAAAAAATTATTGTGTGCAATTAAATAAAATAAATCGATAAAATTAATCTTGTGATTGAATATTTGTTTCAATTAAAAAATTTGTATGACCATTTATAATTTTTTAATTGAATAGTTTTAATTATTTAATTCAATTAAAATTCGTCTTGTTTTGTTATTGTTGGTTTATTCTTCAATCATTTTGTTGTTTTTGATTTCAGCTTAAAACCATACTTTGACTAAACTACAAGTGTAGCTTAACCAACAGAGGAAAAAAATGTTTGTCAAATTTATTTGGGCAAAGCCCTATGGACTGCAAGATGGTTGGATGTACAGCTGTTTCGGAATTACCACATTCCTCATCAGCATCATCTACTTGCAGCAAAACTATCAACCAATTATCAGAATAAATTCAGATAGTTCACTTTGAATACTTATTTTTGAAAATCAAACCAAGGAAACAAACTTTCAAAAAATTTAAAAAAAAAAATTGATTCGAAGTAGAAAACTTATGTTTTTAATTATTTAAATTACTTAATTTAGCACAACATTATAGTTAATTTTTATTTAATTTTTTCTAAAATAAATTGAATTTTCGATGAATTCGTTAAAATTAGTTGAATTTCATCAAAAAAATTAATTAATGAATTTTTCGAATAATTTTGATGAATTTTCGTTTTATGAAATCTGATAAATTTGTATAGATGATCAACATTTAAACAAAAAATCAATTGAGTTTAACGTTTAATTGTTAATAACAAATTAGTCAAAAAATCGATTTCTTAGGAATCTTTTGCTCAAAAATTTTAATTATATTTTTCTTAAATATTAACAATTTTATATAAATAATTTTTGTATTTTTTTTTTTGATCCAAATAAACGGAAACAAACTTCCAAAATGAAAAAAAAAAATCAAATTTATTCGAAGTAGAGGAACTGCTGTTTTTAATTATTTTAAATTATTTATTTGAGCACAAAATTTTATCTAATTATTTTTTAATAGACAATATCGATGAATTTTCGTTTCATAAAAGTAGTTAAATTGTATAATTATTTTCAAAAATTTATTTAGTTTGAAGTTTATTTGTAATACAAATTCTGTCGAACAATCGATAGATTTCTTCTTTAATTTCATGAAACAATCATCGAATCACTTCGTCGAAATGTATTATTTTATCAATATATTTTTTATATTTTATATTAAAATATTTTGCTAATTAGACAGTTTTGATCAATTTTCGTTTTATTATATTAGTTAAATTTATGTAGATGATCAACATTTAGACAAAAAATCGATTGAGTTTAATGTTTAATTGTTAATAACTAATTTGTCAAACAATCATTTTTTTTTTTGAAAATTATGCTAAAATTTAATTTTTAAAGAAAATTTTGTCAAAATTAAATTCTCATCGAAATGTATTGTTTGTTAATAGTTTGTTTATATTTTCAATTTATTAATTTTCTTTTTATTCGACCTTTATCAATATGAAACGACTAATCAATCAGACCTCGAGCTTGAATAATCGTTTCGTTATGATTTTTTATTTCTTAGAAAATTGCCACAAAAAAATAAATTTTTGTTTTTAATTTTGCAAAATTTTAACAAAATTTTTTTGAAATAAAACAGTTTCACTGTATATCATTTTATAAAATTAGTTAAATTTTTATAGATAATGTCATCAACATTTTATCAAAAAATTATATTATTTGATTTTAAGATTATTTGTCAACAAATTTGTCGAACAATCGATTTCATTATTATTTTTAATATTGTGGAAAATATTATCAAAATTAATTTTTTATCGAATACTTCGTCGAAGGTTTTTTTTTAGAAAATTTCCACAAAATTATATGTTTTTAATTTTGGTAAATTTACAATTTTTTATTGAAATAATTTCGATGAATTTTTATTATATAAAATTAATTTGTTTTTAATAATTTAATCAACCATTAATCAAAAATATTCGTAGAAAATTTCGTAGACAAATTATTTTTTTTTTCATTTGCTTTTTTAACATTTATATTAATCTTACCTTATATATGCCCATAAAGCCAATGTTAGTAGAGCAATTCCCATAACTAAATTGCTGAAATTGGCAAATGTGTACATGCCCACTAAGCCGAAAATGCCGCTTAGAATATAGAAAATAACAGCAACAGCAAAATAAACAGCCGGTGTACGGGCTGCTTTGAAAATGTTTTTACTTTCATTGTGCGATTTGTAATTGTTATACATTTCTTCCAAATCTGTGTCCAATTGTTGACGGAATTTCTCTGTGAAGTCTTCACCACCCATTTTGCGCTTTGATAGAAAACTACAAGAAAAAACTATAGATTAATTAATTTAATAGTCATATGTAATTAATTCCCAATGATATTTAATGTTTCAATTGCGGATAATATCATTTTCGTAATCAAAAAATTAAAATTGTATCATAATGATTATTCACAAATTCTTTACTTTAAAAATTGTTTAATGATAAAATGTCAACTTTTGACTATTCGAGTCTTGCCGAAGTTGACTTTTTGATTTCCAAAAAAAAAAAAATTTTTTTCGATAAATTTTTGAAAAAAAAAATAGCTTTCTTACTTTTACGATTATTGAAGAGTGAACTTTTTATTTAGTAACTTTTTTATTTTTTTTTAATTAAGAAGAGCTCACATTCCCCTTTTAACTTTTCGTTTTGTAACGGCTTGACTCAAGTATGGTAACTAGAATAAATACTGTAACTAGAATAAAAAAGTCGACTTTTCGATTTTTTTTTTCAATTTTAAAAAAAGCGAATTTAATTTTTTTTTTTCAAATTTTGAAAAGGTTTTTTTTTTTAATTTTTGAAAAAATAGCACTAGTTAACACTGAAAATGTACATTTGATGAAAGGTGACTTTTTTATGTATTTTGATCTGCTGAATTCGAAAAAAATTTTTAAAATATTTTTATTTTTTTGAGATATCCTATTAGTTTTAGTTTTTCGCTTTTTTTCACTAAACAAATTATATCTCGAGTTAGAAATGTCCGATTATAGCGCTCAGCACTTACATGAAAGGTATTGATAAGTTAAGTGGTTTAAAAAATATCGATGCAAAAAGGACAAATTTTCAAAAAAAAAATCATCAAAAATGACAAATCGAACAAAATATGTTCCATAATTTTTTTTTAATTTTGTTTTCGAATTCAGCAGATCAAAATACATAAGAAAAGTCACATCTTATCAAACGTACTTGAAAAAAAATTATTTTGTAAACTAGTGTAGCTTTCCACTTTTACAATCATTTAAGAATCGATTTTAAAATTTTGACAAAATTTTCTATAGAAATAAAATGTTGAGAAAATTTTCTATAGAAATAAAATGTTGATCGAATTTTCTTTAGAAATAAAATTTTGACAAAATTTTCTATAGAAATACAATTTTGACAAAATTTTCTAAAGAAATAAAACATTGAGAAAAATGTTATATGGAAATAAAATTTTGACAAAATTTTCTATAGAAATAAAATTTTCTATAGACATAAAATTTTGACAAAATTTTCTAATAAAATTTTGACAAAATTTTGTATAAGAAATAAAATTTTGAAAAAAATTTTGTTATATAGATAAATTTTTACAAAATTTTCTATAGAAATAAAATTTGATAAAATTTTCATAGAAATAAATTTTGACAAAATTTTCTAGAGAAATAAAATTTGACAAAATTTTATATAAGATAAAATTTTTACAAAATTTTCTATAGAAATAACAAATTTTTTACAAAATATTCTTATAGAAATAAATTTGAGAAAATTTTCATAGAAAAATAAAATTTTGACTAAAATTTTGTAGAAATTTAATAATTTTGAGAAAATTTTCTATAGAAATAAAATTTTGAGAAAATTTCTATAGAAATAAAATTTGGAAAATTTTCTATAGAAATAAAAATTTTGACAAAATTTCTATAGAAAATAAAATTTTGAAAAAACATTTTTATAAAATAAAATTTTGACAAAATTTTCTATAGAAAGAATATTTTGACAAAATTTATTCTATGGGAATAAAATTTTCTATAGAAATAAATTTGAGAACATTTTCTATAGAAATAAAATTTTAAGGAAAATTTTCATAAAATATTAAATAAAATTTTACAAAATTTTCTGTAGAAATAAAATTTTGTAAAAAAAAATAAATATAGAAATAAAATTATGACAAAATTTTCTATAGAAATTAAAATTTGTACAAAATTTTTATAGAAATAAAATTTGGACAAAATATTCTATAGAAATAAAATTTTGACAAAATTTTCTATAGAAATAAAATTTTGAGAAAAAATTCTCTAGAAATAAAATTTTAGAAAATTTTTATAGAAATAAAATTTTGACAAACGATTTTTCTATAGAAATAAAAAAATTGTTGACAACCACTTTTTCTTAAGAAAAAAATATTGACAAACATTTTTCTATAGAAATAAAATCTTGTAAA
>PGFW01024148.1:11245-21715 GCA_003123925.1 Haematobia irritans
TTGAAGGAAAAAAGCAAAGGAAATCAAAAAAGCGTAATAAAACATCGAAAGCATCAAAAGCTCATAAAAGTATCAAAAAGGACAAATAATTGTGTTTATTATGCAATATTGTGTAATTTATTATTGAAAAATAATGTATAGATAGGATATTATTATATATATATTATTATATTTATATATTATTATTATATTTTGAAAATAATTATAGGTAGGTTATTTTAAAATCGTCTCAACGATTTTCTTTGTATACCCTCCGGCATTTTTAATTATGGCTTTTAATCACAATTTTCACGGTTCACATAGCATAAGCCAAAGGAAAGTGATGGATATTTAATCGCGTTAAAAACGGTTTTATTTGTATAACAACAAAATTTCTATGAAAATTTATTTTTTATGAAAATTTCAATTTATTATGAAAAATTAATTTTCACAAAAATTTAATTTTTTTCAGGATATTAAATTTTTATAGAAAACTGAAATTTTCTCTATAGAAGATATTAAATTTTAAAGGAAATTGAAATTTTGGCGGAAAAGCAATTTTCGTAGGAAATTTTGGAAATTTAGAAAATTTAAATTTTCATAGAAAATTAAAGTTTTCATAGAAAAATGAAAATTTCATAGAAAATTAAAATTTTAATCGAAAATTAAAATTTTCGTAGAAAATCGAAAAATTTCATATTAAATTTAAATTTTCATATTAAATTAAAATTTTCATAGAAATTTAAATTTTCATAGAAATTAAATTTTTATGAAAATTGAAATTTTGGAAAATTGAAATTTTCATGAAATTTTGTGAAAATTTTTTGAAAATTGAAATTTTCTTGGAAAATTTTTGTAGAAAATTGAAATTTTTTTAGAAAATCGAAATTTTTGTAGAAAATAGAAATTTCAACAGAAAATTGTAATTTTCATAGAAGATTGAAATTTTCATAGCAAATTGAAATTTTCATAGAAAATTGAAATTTTGTAGTAGAAAATTGAAATTTTCAATAGAAAATTTAAATTTTCATTTGCCAATTGAAATTTTCATTGAAAAACTGAAATTTTTCATAGAAAATTGAATTTTTGTGAAAATTGAATATTTTTTTTAGAAAATATTTAAATTTTTTTTAGAAATGAAAATTTATTGTAGAAATAGAAATATTCACACACAGAAAAATTGTAAATTTTCATAAAATTAAATTTTCATCAGAATATTGAAGATTTCAAAATGAAAAATGAAATTTTGTAGAAGAATGATTTTTTTTAGAAAAATTGAATATGTTTGTAGAAACTTTAATTTTTTTTAGAAAATTGAAGTTTTCATGCAAAATTGGAACATTTTGTGAAGAAAATTGAATTTTTTTAGAAAAATTGTTATTTTTTTACGAAAATTGAAATTTTTGTAGAAAATAGAAAATTCAACAGAAAATTGTTAATTTTCATGTAGAAAATGAAATTGTTCCATAGAAATTGGCAAGTTTTCTCATAAAATAATTTAATTTAATCGAAAAATTAACACTTTTTCCAGTCAAATCGATAAAATTTTCATATCTAAAGTAAAAATTTTCATCAGTAAATTGAAAAATTTATATTAATATATATTAAAATTTCATAACACAAAGAAAATTTCATTAAAATTGAGCCAACGAAAACATTTTCATTGATATAACGAAAAATGGTTAATTAATACATATGAAATAAATGCGTTTACATAGTACAAAAACGTTACGTGTTAACCAAAGAAAATTCTTATAAATAACGAAAAATTTCATTGTATCCTTAACGATTTGTTTCATTGGCTCAACTTTCTAATGAAAAACATTGTCGTTAAAATATAACGGGAAAACTTTTTCTATCAGTGTAGGAAACTTGACATTATCATCAAAAAAGAATGAAATTTTTGTAGAAGAATGAAATTTTCAAGAAATTGAAATTTTCATAGAAAATTTGAAAATTTTTTCGTAAAAAATTTGAATTTTCATTAGAAAAAATGAAATCTTCGTAGAAACTTGAAATCTTCATAGAAAACTAGAATTTTCATGGAAAATTAAAATTGTGTTAGACCATTGAATTTTTTTTTAGAAATTGATAATTTTTGTAGAAAGATAGATAAAATGTACAAACAGAAAATTGTAATTATTCATCGGAAAATTGAAATTTTCATAGAATAAATTGTCATAGAAAATTTGGGAAATTTTCATAGATAATTGAAAATTTTCAAAAAAAAATATTTTTTTTTTTAAATTATACTAAGAATATTACTAACACCCAAAGAAAAAAAATTGAAATTTTCATGGAAAATTGAAATTTCTGTAGAAAATGAATTTTTAATTTGAAAATGGTAATTTTTTGTATGAATATTGAAATTTTTGTGTAGAATAATGAAATTTTTGTTAGAAAAAATGGATGTTTTTCATAGCGAAATAGTCGATAAAAAAAAATAAAATTGTCATAGAAAAATTGATATTTTCATAAGAAAAATTGATATTTTCATAGAAAATTGAAAGTTTTCATAGGATATTGAAATTTTCATAGAAATTTTGAAACTTTTCATAAAAAAATTAAAATTGTCCATAGAAAAATTGTATTTTTCATAGCACAATTTGAAATGTTTTCATACGAAAAATTTATATTTTCAAAGAAAATAGAAATTTTCAGGAAAAATTTATATTTTTGTAAAAATTTTATATTTTCATAGAAAAATAGAAATTTCCATAGAAAAATAGAAATTTCCAATGATAATATTTAATTTTCATAAAAAAATTTTAATTATCATAAAAAAATTTTAATTTCATAGAAAAACGTAAATTTTATGTTTTTCATAGAAAATTTAATTGTACATTGAAATGTTTCTAGAAAATTAAAATTGAGGTCTTCGTGCCCAATCAAGGGGTAAATATTTAGCGTGAACCTACTTTGCCAAAAAATCCCGAAGCATTTCGTGTTTTCCACAACTGGCTCCAATTTGGAATGGCTTTTCATGCGAAGAAAAGCCACGTTTCGAATACTGGCACTTCCGTTTCAAGTGAGGCAAACTCCCTTGGTCCTTTCAAGTTTTAAGTGCTTTAGTCCAAGTTTCATTTTTTTCAATATGTGTTGCATCCGTTCCAGCTTAATCGATGTCGGCTATCAACACACATAAAATCCTGTCGCATGAGCGGAATTTATTTATTAGTATTTTCGTAATTGTAAAGGGTGAGTTAAATTGTAAAGGACCGATGTTAAATGGTGAAACCACCACCTAAACGCCAAGTATCTTTTCGAATTTTACTTTGAACATTCTCTCTTATTTTCAACTTACTCAATTTGAACCATGGAGAGATAAAATAACGAACAACGTGTTAAATGGTTCCAAGAGAATGACAACAGTGGATGAATCCAATTTTTGAAGAAATTCATCTTTCAGTGATGAGGCACATTTTTCACCTCAGTGGAATTTTCGTTCCCAATAAACAGAAATTGCCATTAGTGGCGAATTGAGAAATACAAGAGTGATTGTCGATAAAAACCAATGAAGTGACTGTTTGGTGCGGGTTTATGGCTGGCGGCATTCATCGGGCCGCTATTTTTTCCAAAATGAGAGCCCGTCAGGCAGTTACTGCCACGCTCACAATAAAATCGCCTTCTGTAAAGCATTAATTACTCCCCAAACATATTTTGCTTCAAGCTATACATTTTGGGGTATGCCAAACATTTATATGTTTGATCTCTTCGATATATAATATGTTTGAAAGCATATTGTCTAAACAAATATATGTTTTGGTAGCTATAAGTTCCAAAACATTTTGGCATCCAAATTCAATAATGTTGTCTCCAAAAACAATATGTTATTTATGTGAACATATTTAATATTTTTGGAAGGCCCATTTGCACCCAAAAATTATTATATGCTTAAAAAAATTCTTCCGCAAACAATATTGTGCTCAAATTTTATTTATTTTAATTTATATATTTACAATCATTAATGAATATGAAAATAAAACAGGTAATAATAGGTGCTTAAACAACATAGGTTTCGAACCTTGAAATGCTCAAAATTTTTGTTTTCTGCCCAATTGTTATATTCCCCGACATCTTTCTTACTTCCACGAGATTTTTTTAGTTCTTAGCACCTTTTTCTGTAATACAAACATTGTAGAAAGAAATTATTCAATTGTATGATTTTTTTATTTTTAATTTTACCTTTTGCCGGGACGGGGATTCGAAACAGGACGGACACACACAGTTTTGTAAGGATCAAAGAAGTCAGGCTGATCAATTAGCCCAAAGAAAAATAAAATGTTAATTTGTAATAACAAGCAAACAAACCACCCAACTTAATTCATATCGCTCCCCTGTTTAAATAGCGCTCCAAGCTACTTAAACACATATATGTTTATAGCTATTTCCTAAATAAATATATTGTTTGCCATCCAAGCATTATTATATTAACAAACCATTTTTATGTTCCCAAACATAAAATATGTTCTAAGATATTAAACCAGATATTCCCAAAACATGTATGCTAAGTTTATGGAACATTAATCCTGCTGCACTAATATATTGTGTTTAATAAATGTGTGTGTTCCAAACATATAATGTTTAATAGGCCAAACATATGAAAAACAGTCTTTTTGCATCCGGTGTGTGAAATGGTGTTCGCTATTCCGTGAGAATCGATAACCGAACTTTTTTATGGGCCCGAATTGAAAGATATGGATCTGGACGATATTGTGGCTTCAGCAGGACGGTAGCACTTGCCCCACAGCTTAACGAAACAATGGCCCTTTTGTCGCAACAAATTCACATGCCGTTGTTTATCTCACGTAGAATTGGCCGATGTCAATTTTGGCGCGCCAAATCATGTTGATTTGACACACCCGTTTGGACTTTTTTTCTTTTGCGGTTATTGAAAGAAAAAGGTGTACGCTCGATTAAACCAGCAACCCCAACTTCAAAAGAGCTAAAGGATGATGATAATTCGGCACATTTAAACGGCATAGAAACCTCCATTATTGCACTCAGGGCGTCATCGAAAAATTGGGACCAATCGATGAAGGTGTATATTTTTTTCCATACAATAATTGAGTAATACCAATATATCATAATAAAATAAAATTACAATAATTTCCTAAATAAGTTTGTGGTTTTTATTCAAAATTTCAACATCGGCCCTCTTGAAATTTGGACGCAAAACCTTTAAGGGAAATTTCATTAAAAAAAAAAAAAAACATAATAATGCAAACAACAATTTTTTCGGATATAAATAATTCAATTAGCTAAATAATTTATGGGCTTATAAACTAGGCACAAGATTGTTGTCAAGATAATTTATTTGTATGGCTATGGCATAAAATTACTTTTTCTTTTAGTTAAGTTGTTATAAGATCCTTCATCTCTCGTTAAAAGGTCAAACTATTACCGACCTATGGTTTGGCGATAGCACAAATAAAACAATGTTGTTTAACATCACTTTTTACATTGGTTTAACTAAAACCGATGCAACATTTAAATTGATTTTCTATTTACTTTGTTGGGAACGATCATCTTCAATGGAATAGATAATGATCTATGTTTTTTGTCATGTTTTTGTCGGTAATGAAATCTCGTGGGGAATTATTTCACGGCTTAAACAATGGTTGAATGGATTGGATTTGGGGATGGAATACCTTGAAGAAAAAGCAAAGGAAATCAAAAAAGCGTAATAAAACATCGAAAGCATCAAAAGCTCATAAAAGTATCAAAAAGGACAAATAATTGTGTTTATTATGCAATATTGTGTAATTTATATTTTGAAAAATAATGTATAGATAGGATTATTATTATATATTATATATTATATTTTATATATTTATATATTATATTTTTGAAAATAATTTATAGGTAGTTTATTAAAATCGTCTCAACGATTTTCTTTTGCCCAAAAGAAAAAAAAGTCCAAACGGGGGTGTGTCAAATCAGCATTGATCTTGGCGCGCAAAATTGACATCGGCCAATTCACGTGAGATAAAAACGGCCATGGAATTTGTTGCGGCAAAAGGCCATGTGTTTCGTTAAGGCTGTGGGGCAAGTGGCACCCGTCCTGCTTGAAGCCACATATCGTCCAGATCCAGTATCTTCAAATCGGGCCCATAAAAAGTTCGTTATCATTCTCACGGAATAGCGAACACCATTCTCACACACGGATTTGCAAAAGAACTGTTTTTCATATGTTTGGCCTATTAAACATTATATGTTTTGGAACACCCACATTTAAAACACAATATTATTAGTGCAGCAATTAATGTTCATAAACTTAGCATAACATGTTTGGGACATATATGGTTAATATCTTTAGGAACATATTTTATGTTTGGGAACATAAAAAATGGTTTGTTAAATATAATATTGCTTGAATGCAAACATATATTAATTAGGAAATAAGCCTATAAACATATATGTGTTTAAGTAGCTTGGAAGCGCTATTTAAAACAGGGGAGCGATATGGAATTAAGGTTGGTGGTTGTTGCTTGTTATTACAAAAATTAACATTTTATTTTTCTTGGGCAATTGATCAGCTACTTCTTTGATCCTTACAAAACTGTGTGAGTCCGCTTTTCGAATCCCGTCCGGCAAAAGGTAAAATTAAATAAAAAAAAAATCATACCAATTGAATAATTTCTTTCTACAAATGTTGTATTACAGAAAAAAGGTGCTAAGAAACTAAAAAAATCTCGTGAAGGTAAGAAAGATGTCGGGGAATATAACATTGGGCAGAAAAAAAACAAACAATTTGAGCATTTCAGGTTCGAAACCTATGTTGTTAGCACCTATATTACCTGTTTATTTTCATAATCATTAATGATTGTAAATATATAAATTAAAATAAATAAAATTTGAGCACAATATTGTTTTGTCGAGAATTTTTTTTAAGCATATAATAATTTTTGGAGTGCAAAATGCTATCCAAACATATTTATATGTTCACATAAATAACATATTGTTTTTGGAGACAACATTATTGAATTGGATGCCAAAAATGTTTTGGGAAACTTAAGTAGCTACCCAAACATATATTTGCTTTAGACAATATGCTTTCAAACATATTTATTATATCGGAAGAGATCCAAAACATATAAATGTTTGGGGACCAATACCCAAAATGTATAGCTTGAAAGCCCAAAAATATGTTTGGGGAGTAATTATGCTTACAGAAGGCGATTTTTTGGTGGAGCGTGCAGTAACTGCCTGACCGGGGCCTCATTTTTGGAAAAAAAATAGCGGCCGATGATGCCGCCAGCCATAACACCCGCACCAAACAGTCACTTTCATGGTTTTTCGACAATCAACTCTTTATTTTCTCATTCGCCAAATGCGCAAATTCTGTTTATTGGGAACGAAAAAATCACTGAGGTGAAAAATGTGCCTCATCACTGAAGATGAATTTTCTTCAAAATTGATCATCGCACTGTTGTCATTCTTTGGAACCATTATAACAACGTTGTTCGTTATTTTATCTCTCCATGGTTCAAATTGAGTAAGTTGAAATAAGAGAGGAATGTTCAAAGAAAAATCGAAAAAAATACTGGCGTTTAGGTGTGGTTCACATTTAACCATCGGTCCTTTACAATTTAACCACCCTTACAATTTACGAAAATAACTAAAAATAAATCCGCTCAATGCGACAGGATTTATGCTGTGTTGATAGCCGAACATCGATTAAGCTGGAACGGATGCAAACACATATTGAAAAAATTGAAACTTGGACTAAAAGCACTTAAAACTTGAAAGGAGCAAGGAAGTTGCCCTTCACTTGAACGGAAGTGCCAGTATTCGACGTGGCTTTTCTTCGCATGAAAAGCCATTCCAAATTGAGCCAGTTGTGGAACAAAACGAAATGCTTCGGGATTTTTTGGCAAAAGAGCGTTCACCTAAATATTTACCCCTTCGATTGGGCACAAGACCTCAATTTTAATTTTCTAGGGAAACATTTTCAATGTACAATTAAATTTTCTATTGAAAAACATAAAATTTACGTTTTTTCTATGAAAATTAAAATTTTTTTTATGATAATTAAAATTTTTTTATGAAAATTAAATATTATCATGGAAATTTCTATTTCTATGGAAATTTCTATTTCTATGAAAATATAAAATTTCTACCAAAAATATAAATTTTCTCTGAAAAATTTCTACTTTTTCTTTGAAAAATATAAATTTTTCTATGAAAAAATTCAAATTGTCTATGAAAAATCAATTTTTCTATGGACAATTTTAATTTTATTATGAAAATTTTCAAAATTTTCTATTGAAAATTTCAATATGCATTGAAAACTTTCAATTTTCTATGAAAAATATCAATTTTTCTTATGAAAATATCAATTTTCTATGACATTTTATTTTTTTATGACTATTTCCTATGAAAAAATCCATTTTTTCCCTAACAAAATTTCATTATTCTATCAAAAAAATTTCAATATTCTACAAAAAATTACCATTTTCAATTAAAAATTCAATTTTCTACAGAAAAATTTCAATTTTCATGAAAATTTCAATTTTTTTTCTTTGGGTGTTAGTAATAATTCTAGTATAATTTAAAAAAAAAAATATTTTTTTTTGAAAATTTTCAATATCTATGAAAATTTCCCAATTTTCTATGAAATATTTATTCTATGAAAATTTCAATTTTCGATGAATAATTACAATTTTCTGTTGTAATTTCTATTTCTTTTACAAAAAATTTCAATTTCTAAAAAAAAATTCCAATTGGTCTAACAACAATTTTAATTTTCCATGAAAATTCAGTTTTCTATGAGATTTCAAGTTCTACGAAGGATTTCATTTCTATGAAAATTCAAATTTTCTTACGGAAAAAATTTTTCAAATTTTCATGAAAATTTCAATTTCTATGAAAATTTCATTCTTCTACAAAAATTTCATTTTTTTGATGATAATGTCAAGGTTTCCTAGCACCTGATAGGAAAAAGTTTTCGTTATATTTTAAACGACAATGTTTTCATTAAAAGGAGCCAATAAACAAATTCGATTAATACAATGAAATTTTTCGTTATTATAACGAATTTCTGTTAACCAAACGTACGTTTGTTTACTATTAACCGCATTATTTCCATGATTGTATTAATGTAACATTTTTCGGTTATATCAATGAAAATGTTTTCTTGGCCTCAATTTAATGGAATTTTTCTTTGTGTATGAAAATTTTAATAATTATATTAAAAATCTTTTCAATTTCTATGAAAATTTTACTTTAATATGAAAATTTTATCGATTTGACTGCGAAAAAATTGTTAATTTTCGATTAAAATTAAAATATTTTATGAAAAACTTGCCCAATTTTCTATGGAACCAATTTCAAATTTTCTAATGAAAAATTAACAATTTTCTGTTGAAATTTCTATTTTCTACAAAAATTTCAATTTCGTAAAAAAAATAACAATTTTTTCTAAAAAAATCAATTTCTTCAAAAATTTTCAATTTCATTGAAAACTTCAATTTCTAAAAAAAAATTTAAATTTCTAGCAAACAAATTTCCAATTTTCTAAAAAAAAAATGCAATTTTCTACAAAAATTTTCATTTTTCTTTGAAATTTCAATATTCTATGAAAATTTAATTTTATGAAAATTACAAATTTTTCTGTTGGAAATATTCTATTTCTACAATAAATTTTCAATTTCTAAAAAAATTTAAATTTTTTCTAAAAAAATTCAATTTTCTACAAAAAAATTCCTTCAATTTTCTATGAAAAATTCAGTTTTCAATGAAAAATTTCAATTGGGCAAATGAAAACTTTAAATTTTCTATTGGAAAATTTCAATTTTTACAAAATTTCAACTATTTATGAAAATTTCATTTCCCATCGGAAAAATTTCAATCTTCTATGAAAATTACAATTCTTCTGTTGAAATTTCTATTTTCTACAAAAATTTCGATTTTCTAAAAAAATTTCAATTTTCTACAAAAATTTTCCATGAAATTTCAATTTTCAAAAAATTAATTTTAGCAATTTTCTAAATATTCAATCAAAATTATAAAATTTAAATTTATGAAATTTAAATTTCTATGAATAATTTTAATTAATATGAAATTTAATTTAATATGAATTTTCGATTTCTTACGAAAATTTTAATTTTCGATTAAAATTTTAATTTTCTATGAAATTTTTTTTCTGTGAAACTTTAATTTTCTATGAAAATTTAAATTTTCTAAATTTCCAAAATTTCCTACGAAAATTGCTTTTCCGCCAAAAAATTTCAATTTCCTTTAAAATTATATCTTCTATAGAAATTTCAGTTTTCTATAAAAATTTAAAATATATAATTTTTGTGAAAATGTAAAATTTTTCATAATAATTGAAATTTCATAAAAAAAAATAATTTTCATAAGAAATTTAATTGTTATACAAATAAAACCGTTTTTAACCGATTTAATATCCATCACTTTCCTTTGGCTTATGCTATGTGACCGTGAAATTGTGATAAAAGCCATAATTAAAAATGCCGGAGGGTATAC
>PGFW01024164.1:36746-47965 GCA_003123925.1 Haematobia irritans
ATCAGCCAAAGGATTAGTGAAAAATACGAAACCTTCAAATGATACACATTTGGGGCCGTTTAGTTGCGAGCGATTTAATTGGCGAAGTGCCAAAGAATCAGTTAAAAAAAACCACCAATTTCTCCACATTACATTCTTCGAAATTAACAAAGATTGAGTCGAAGTTTATGAACCACTGTGTTATAATGGTTTAGCACGCCCGCCTTGCATACAAAGGGTCATGGAATCAATCCATTTGGACTAAGTATTAAAAAGTTTTCAGCATTTTTTTAAAGAAATTTTCCCAATGAAATTTTCTTTTTCCAAATATTTCTCAAAAATTTTATAACTAAACATTCCGTACACTTCTCAAAAATATACGACTGAACTACGGCATGTTATGTTAATGATTTGGCGCTTATGATTTGTATACCGTGCCATCACTCTGTGGAAACAGGGTATTTTAGGTTATTGCAAATGTTTGCTACACCCAGAAGGAGACGAGATAGATACATGGTGTCTTTGGCAAAATACTCAGTGCCGGCACTTAAGTCGAACTAGCCGTGTCCGTCTATCTGTGAACACATTTTTATAATCAAAGTCTAGGTTGCAGTTTTAGTCCAATTGACTTCAAATTTGGCACATGTATGTGTTTTGTATATATTTGAAATCGAATCAGATTTAGATATAGCCATATATACATATCGCCCGATGAAACATTCATTCAGCTATGCATGCAAATTTGTCCATTTACCAAATAGACTTGATGTTTTACACAGAGAACAGATTGAACATTCTACTTAAGTGTGCAGAATTGGGTCAAAAATCGATTCAGATTTAAATATACCCACCATATATGTGTTCGTGCGACTTTCCATAGAATCGGCTAAGATTTAGATATGGCTCGGACTGTAAATATCGTTTTTGCCAAATATTGTGCCAAAACTCACCCAAAAAAAGTAACCCAACAGAAAAAAAATGTAGGTTTATTTAAGAAAAGTTTAACTAAAATAGTTTTTAATAGCAACATGTTACAAATAACTTATCAAATTGAAGAAAAGTTATTAATAATAAATTTTTCTGTTGTTTAAGAAAATTCCTTATGTGAAGGAAAAATTGGATTTCAAAACTGTTAAAATATCTTTAGAGGTACACGAAGTTCAAGACAGGTACACTTTTATTTAAAATTTACTCATTTTAGGAAAATGTTTAGTAAAATTTTTATTTTTAGTAAAAATTTTGTACTATATTTGTATACAACTTTTTTTATTTTAGTTCACGTCATTAAAGTAAACAAAAATTATTCAAATGAGGAACATTGTTCACATTGGACAAAATTTAACTAAAGCACTTAATTGTCATGAATTAAAATAAAGTTTGTTTCAAAAGCAAACTGTTATTTTTGGACAGCGAACATGTAACATGTTTCTCGCAATCCTGTTATTTTCTCGATTTCTTTTTCTCTGTTCACCATTCAAAAATAACTTGTTGCTCTTTAAACATGTTTGGGGTGATCGTATTCCTTCTCTGCGTGTATGCCTCTAATGAGATGTATACACGATGCATGCTCTTTTGCGAAACTATTCCCATATTTTTTACTAACATTGGTCCGTATTATGCGATTTAATTTTAAGTCTAGTGATTTTGTTGAACACAGAAAAAAATGTCTTCAATCACGAAATTAATTGATTAATTGATTTTATTGAATTTTTTCAATCACGGAGATGATATTACCAATCGCCAACGTCAATTAAAAAATTAATTGACGAATAAAACTTTAATTGGTGCTGTTAATTGTTTTTTTTTATTATTAAGTCTATAGATTAAATAATCCTTACAGACTAATTCTATAATACATATTTACAAATAACATTATGCATTTAAAAATAGTATTATTTTACGCTTAAGCGTGGTATGATCTTCAGATAGGTCCAGTAAGAAGAAATACTTATTGAATTGGGAGAACAGACGAAGTATTGGGTTATTATTCTCATAATTTGACCTAGAACATGGGATTTTGAACAGCTGGTAGTTTCGTGGCGACACAATCCGTTCGTCCGTGAAAAACATTAGACAAGAAGCTAATATTTAGCATTGTACGGCGACTCTTTAAAGTTGGGAGTTTGATTATATTCAGCCTGTATTCATAACTGGGAAGGTTACTAGAATTCCACCCATATCTGCGAAGACAGAACAAAAGAAATTGTTTCTGAACCGATTCTATTGAATTGGAGTGTATCGCATAAACAGGATCCCAAATTACAGATGCATATTCAAGTATACAGCGCACAAACGAAATATATAACAGTTTTGTTTACAACCGGATCAGAGAACTCCTTGCTCCACCTTTTGATGAAGCCAAGAGTTCCATATGCTTTGTTAATGGTTAAGGAGATATGTCGTCGAAAATCCAATCGTGGGTCCAATGTGACTCCAAGGTCTAGTATAGAATTAACAGATTCAAGTTCACGATCGTTCAAGACATAGCATGAGTGCAACAGTTTTATTCAGCTCCATCAGATTCACCTTGCACCACTGAAATAATCTGTCTAGATCTTCTTGTAAAATAGTTTGACCAGTATGATCGTTAAAAGAATGAAAAATTTTAACATCATCTGCGTACATTAAAACGTTGCACCGAAATATTGATTCTGGTAAATCATTTATAAGCCATTTTAAAAACATATTCTTGTGATTGATTTTTGTTTCAATTAAAATATTTGTGGAACCAATTACATTCTTAATTGAAGATTTTTTTTTTTAGAATTCAATTAAACTTTTAATTGAAAAAGTTTTGGTTATAATTTTTTGTGTGAAGTTTAAAAATAAAGCTTTAATGGTAGTTTCCAAATAAAGCTTTATATGCCCAAAATAAGGCCAAACATCGGCGCGCATAAAATTTGTGGACAGTGTATCGATCTGAGAGTATATTTGTGACGTAATTTGCTCTATTCCATCGGGAGTTCATTGGACTCAATGAATCAAGTGCTATTATACTTCGCAAAGAAAAGTTGTGATTCATTATGTCAACTTTGAAAACAAAAACTTATGTATGGAAAATACATACCCAAATCGAATTTTCCTTACATAGGTACATAAACATATTGCATATGTAATATATTAAACGAATTTAATTAAACCAAAAAAAAAAAAATAGACAAGAAAATAACTATAATACATAATATGTGCATGGCTTGTCGGAAGAAAACCACATTCCGAATGATTCAAAATAAAGCTCAAACAGGAAACGTATTTAATTTTATTATTATTTTTAATTAATTATAGATACGATTTTCGATCATGGAAAAGAAATGATATTGTAAATACATACGTGTACTTCAAACAGAAGTGTATGTATATCAATCAATAGCAGTGAATTAAGTAAAATGTAAATAGCTTACAACAGAAGTATACACACATACATACTCGTATATACTTAATATAAAGAAAATAATAATCGACCGCAATGCCGGAGACAACGATATTAGCATATTAAATTACGCACTCACACATACCTGAACATTGGCCAATGTTGTAATTTTTCGCCATAATGAATCTTCGCCAAATATCGAAATCATTTGTGTGTTGCAATTAATATTCGATGAGATGCAAATGCGGCATAGTTGTTGTAAATTTGATGTAGACTCTGCCACTGCTGTTGTTGTAGTCGTATTTGTTGTTGTTGTATCCATATTGATGACATTTAAATGACTGTTATTGTTTGATTACACCACACAAAACTCATACATACAGTAAATGCGAGAACAATTTAATCTCTCTCGCTCTCTCTTTCTCCTTATATTCTCGCAAACACTGTCAACACAAATTCACAGTGAATAAGTGCGATGTGTTGTTACACTTGTCAATTTTAGACTCTAATGAGGAGAAAAGAAAATCTTTTAGCCAATATTCTTTTACTTTGCTTATTCCACTCCCATTTACTACTTATTAATTTTCTATTATACGAGACACTAATACATGCATGTACAAAATTTAAACATACATATACACTCTTCAATTTAATTCATTATTCAAATGGGGGAGGTTTTGTTGGAACGTAACCGTTATCTTTGTTGTATGCTTATTATTCTCGGTTAGAACTGATTACTGTCGTAACGTACAACATCCGACAAGTGGTAAATATGGAAAGCGTAACCCAAGAATTAAGTCATGAAACGCTAGCAATATATTTTTCTTTTACATCGCTCACTTTGATTTGTGGCGAAAAGTTCTTAAATCATCAAATCTGTATGCACAACATAATAATGAGAAGCACCGAATTTGTAGATGAGCGACAGACCGAACGAACGAACCGATTCAATGGCAAAACAAATAAATATTTCCTCACACGCGATTGATTCTTTGTTCGTGCTATAGTATTACGTTTTGATTTTCAAGTTTAAGCCTTCAAAACTGTTGTTACAAGAGCATGTGCAGAGGGGGATAACAGCAGCCTACATGGGGTTTGTAACAAGTTGGATGGAGCTCGACACTTTAACATGTGAACGAACTTTGGTAAATAACACAACGTGAACCAACAGAAAACAACAAGTGTCTGCCTATGCATCTCTTCTATAGGAATGAGTGAGTGCCCCAACGTGTGTGATGGGGTTTACGACCGAACCATAGTATCGAACTAGGAGTGTCAAACAGTAAACACAACGCCAAAAAACAACACATATCAGTCCAATAGAACGATTTTTTATGCCAAAGGCGAAAGGGGAGCAACTGCTACTCGTTCTTCTACAGCTGCCAATGTTATGGTTTGTATGAAAGAATGGTTCGCAAATAGCTTGCCTTCTTAACTGAAAACCCTTCCAGGACAAAATAAAAATTTAGGAATTGCTATGTTAGAATAATTCAATGTAGAAAACCGCGTCATAAGCTAATCAGCAAGCAGAGGACAATACAGCAATAATTATCACACACAAGATAATGCACGACAATGATGGAGAATTATCTTTCTTACATTTCTGGATGGCTAATACATGCGAGTCCTTTTCGTTTTATTTTTTCCTACATCGGTCATGTCGTGTATTTTCACGGTAGTGGCGGTTGGTGGTGGTAATTTGTCGTAATTCTTTCTCATTTAATATTATTTTAATTTTCTTATTTGCGATTATCATCAGAAAGAAGCACATAACAAGCGACAATACATAGATATATATTTTTGTTGTTTTATTAATCGATAAATACTTCAATGAGAAAATTGTTTATTGTACAACAGCAATTAAATCAACTATGAGGAGGAAATTAAAAAAACACACACACACACACGCACGTACAAATATCCAAAATTGTATCACAAAATATCCGCCGGAATGCATGAGACGGCCGACGTCATTAAAACCAACGACAACCGACGACTCTGATCCAATATTGAAAACTAACTGCGGCTGAAATGTTGAGTGCTTGTGCCACTCGTCATGACTGTGGTGCACCGTCGTCGACGTCGCTGCTACTCTGCTAACTATGGTGGTGTACGATGACAGCTCTGCTACAACAATAATAATAATAATAACAATAAGTAGTAAGTGGGGAATTGGTATCTAAAATGAAAATAACAAGTAAAAGAAGAAGAAGTGTATAAGGAACATTTCTGTTGTACATTAATAAAAGGCAAACAAACGCTCACACGCACACAACCACACACACACACGAACAAAATATCCACAATACTTGTACACTCACTTAGGCAAACAGACCCATAAGAAATATAATAAAAAACAAACAAAACAGCTGGAATTTTTATGAAACTACAATTACACATTCATATTTACGAAAAACGTACAAAAACAAAAATTATTGTAAATAAAAATCAAAAACTAGCAAACGAGTATCTTCTATCTTTTTATGCACTCTCACACATCTACACACGGACCCTCAGAACAAAACTAGAAAAATTGGTCTAGATATATAATATAAACTGGTATAGAATATTAGTAATCTAAAAATGAGTTTATATTACACTGATATCCTTATTAATGCACTAGAAGAAGAAGTGAGTTTATTGAGATATACATATTGTATTTGGACACGATCTTCGCAATCATTTAATGTTTATTTAGATCATTTATAACATTTTCATTTCAAATGAATTCTTTTACTATTTAACTGAAGAATATATTCACGATTTTTTTGTTTTTATGCCCACCACCATAGAATGGTTACGGGGGTATAATAAGTTTGTCATTCCGTTTGTAACACATCGAAATATCAGGCAGGTCAAGTTCGAAGATGGGCTATATCGGTCCATCTCCCGATTTTACTTCTTGGGCTTCTAGAATCCGTAGTTTTTACCCAATTTGCCTGAAATTGGAAATCTAGAGGTATTCTAGGAAAATAAAGAGATGTGCCGAAAATGGTGATTATCGGTCCATGTTTTGATATAGCCCCCATATAGACCGATCTTCCGATTTTACTTCTAAAATCTGTAGTTTTTACCCAATTTGCCCGAAATTGGAAATCTAGAGGTATACTAGGACCATAAAGGGGTGTGTCGAATATATTGAGTATCGGTACAGTTTTTTATATAGCCCCCTTATAAACCGGTCCTCCGATTTGGGGTCTAGATTCTAGAACTATAATTAAATGTGCTGAATACTGTGTGTATCCTTCCATGTTTTGGTATAGCTCCCATTACACCGAACTCCCGATTTTACTTCTTACTTTTACAATCCGTAGTTTTCATAGTAGTTTTTACTTCTAGAATCCGTAGTTTTCATCCGATTTGCCACAAATTGAAAATATACTGGCATTTTAGACCCATAACAAAGTGTATATGATTTAGTTTTATCGGTCCATTTGGTAAGGCCTCCATATAGACCGATTTCACTTATTGAGGGTATATAAGGCGCACTGATCATGAAAATTGCTTGAAACTGAATGCAAAATTTCCAGATTTTACTTCTCGTAGTCATTTAAATAATTGGGATGAAAATCCACAGATTGTAGATTTCAAATCAAGGCGTTATTTCCTCATTTTCTTGCACACTCACAAGAGATGTTTATGATTCCTCTAAAACTCAAACAAAAAATGGTTCTTATAAATTCAGAATCTGATCTAGTCTTCATAGGTAAAATCTTTACATTTATCTGTGGAAAGCGTACTGGTTGAACTGATCTGCTTGGGAAAATATCTGTCATCAAACCCCCCTGAAATTTTCAAAGGAAACTATTATATTTGATTCATGGTGGTGGGTATTTAAGATTCGGCCCGGCCGAACTTACTACTGTTTTTTAATAAAACCACCATCATTAAAAGAATTCATTTGTGCATCATTCACACAAAAAAATCAATTCAATCACGAAAATGATAGTATCAATCACAGTTTTAAATGTGCATAGAAAAAATTCTGTTAAAAAATTAATTGATTTCATTAGCAAATTTCAATTAATTTTTTAATTGATTCAATTAAAAAGTTAATTGATGTTGATTGCAAAACTCAATTAATTTTTTAATTAAAAAAATAACTATTTTCAATTACTTTCTGAATTAATTTATTATCTGAATTTTTTTTGATTAACAATTGATTGTTTAAAATGCATTTTTAATTACAAATTAACAAAAATGTTCACTTTTTAACTGACTTAATCTTCCGAATTTGATTAAAAAGTTAATTGTATCAATTAATTTTCTAATTAAAAATTTTAAAAATTTCAATCATTGACTTAATTAATTTATTAATTGAAAAAATTTTCAACTTCAATGAACTTTTTAATTGGAAATATTTTGGTGATATTTTTTTCTTTTTTTGTTTGCTTGCGTATTATAAAACTTTTAGGATATACACAGTTTCAATAAAGTTGAGCAGCAAGTACATGAATAGAAGGACGGCTCAGGAAACAATTCATAGTCCAACATGGTAAAAATTGTGGTCTAGGCAAGAATTTCTGTAGTCTCATTTTCACGCCAATCAAAATTACTCAGCTCTTACCATAACCTTTGTGGATAATTTCCTTCAACTAAAAATAAAATTTGCCATAAATATTGTCTATTAACATATGAAAGAAAAAAGAAGAAAATTAGTTTTACGGCCATTTTCATGTAGCTCCGTTAGTCTTTAACTGCCAGTTAACAGACAGAAAAATTGAAATATCTTTTCTCCGGTTAACTTTAACTGAAAAATTTTCAGCAGTTAAGTTTCTAACTGGCATATGGAACATATACTAAGATGGACAGATATTAGATATCATGGTTTAAAAGTTTCGTTAGCTAACGTAGCACATAACGGAGCTTCATGAAAATGGGGTTAATATTCAAATCCATAGCATTCTTGATGATGGAAATTGTGAGTCAATATTTTATCTACAAGCAAAAATTTTAAATTTATATTCTAATGTGAATAAATTTTGAATACTCTTCTTAAAAGATGATGCATTGTATATCGGGTGTAGAGTGTTCCAGAGACGTATCGTGCAGACTTGTCTTCTAAAGGATATTATATTCCTATCAGATATTAAAGCCAAAGAGGGAGTATGTAACATGCGAAATATGATCGGTCCTGCGTAACCCACACTGAAAAAAATATTGACCTAATATGGAAAATTATGCAACTTAAATTTTAGGACTCGAAATTTACGCAATGCTAAGGACAAAATTCTTTAAAATAAAGACATTTTAATTAAAATAAAGTTTATAATCCTTGTTTCAAAATTTTTTTTTCATTAAACTTAGGACACAAATCTTGAAATTTTGCGTCCTCCCATTGAAGTTGTAGATCTCTGAAGTATGGCAAATGTTCCTTAAAATAAAGAAGAACATTTTTAATTTAAAGAAATCGTCTTTAACTCAACTGACATATTTAGTTTTTAAATTTAATATAAAAATGCTTCAAATATAGGCTAAGACTTATTTTAAGAATTTGCATCTTTGGTTTGGTTTTTTTAGCATTAAGAAAACAGTTTTTACTTTGAAGTACTTGGCATAATTTGGATTTTGAAACTGGATTTTGTTTGTACATGAATACCTTTATTAATATAACGCCAACAGAGAATAAAAATCGATGAATGAGATCTGCATCCAATTTGTATTTTATCGATCCTAGATTTAAAGCCAGGGAGGTCCCTAAAAAATGTCTTTATTTTAAAGAAGCCGCATCTTTGGCTCGGAATCAATACCAAAATCCTTAAAGGAAGGTCAAAATCTTTGGAACCAAGTAAACTTTTTTTGAGTACATACACATAACGAACTATACTATTGAATGCCACGTTAAGTCTATTTTTGCTCACGGCGTTACAATTCGCGAAGAGTTCAGATCCGTAAATTAAACCCGGTATCAAAAGACTTTTCGCCAGGAGAAGTCGAATATTGACTGGTGTGTAGGAATGAGTAACACATAAAGAACGTAATTTAGCATATGTCTGTCCAACGACCGTGTTTACATGACTCGACCAACTCAAAGTGCTGTTGAATACAACTCCTAAATTCTTAGCACTAGTGACTACATCGATTCTCTGACCATCTATCATAATATCATCATTCGACAAAGAGAACCTTCTATTCTTGTGTATAATCAAACATTTAGACTTTAGTGAATTTAGTAGCAGACCATTGGCCCTTGCCCATCGAAACAACCGCTTCAGGTCGTGGTTAAGTTTCCCCAAACACTCACTAGCATCACCTACCGGACTACTTAAAAAGATTTGTAAGCTCTCAAAAAAGTGAGCTCTGTATTTCACTAAAACCAATTTAACTTTATTTTAGTTCATGGAAAAATTAATTGATACTATTAATTTGTGTGATTGATTTTTATTTCAATTAAAAAATTTGTTGAATCAATTAAATTTTTAATTGAATATTTTTTGAAACTCAATTAAGGTTTCAATGGGAAAAATTTTCGTGAAATTTTTTTCTGTGTATGATAAGCGTTTCATCGATTGTTTCTAACCTTTCTTGTGTCAAAGTGCTTGTCTTAAATTTCATTCCTTAGAAATGAAAACTCTTCTATCAATGTACATATAATTAAAACTGCAGTGAAACCTATCAGGGGTGGACAGCCACGGTCCCTTATTTTTTGTCCACGTTTGGGAGGGTTTCCAGTTATGAGAGATTAGTTTTAATGTGTAAATACAGTGAAACCTCTCAAATTTGGACACTGGACTAAAAACCGGACACCTCTCAAAATTGGACAGTTGACTGGGGACGTTTGCTATATTAACATATTAAAATTAATCTCTCATATGGTGGGCAAAAATTAGGCGACCGTAGGTGTCCACCTCTCAGAGGTTTCACTGTATTGCGAACATCTCACGACAATTGTCCACTTTTGAGAGGTGTCAGGTTTTCAGAGCGTCCGAGTTTGAGAGGTTTCACTGTGTTCCAACAAGAAGTGTTTGTATTTGCTCCGAATTATAGGAATTTACAGGGTCATGTTGTTTGTGTTTAAATTTTAGAAATATTTGCTTAAATTAATTTCTCGCGCATAGTAGAAACATGATTGTCACGACCCTATTCGAAGAGAAAAATAATTATTTGAGAATTTTTTCCTGGCGACGAAGTACAATTTTCGCCCAGTTACCATAATACATACTAAGAAAACTAACATGGTTTTCATCAAAAAATGTTATGGTATTGACCAGGGATGTGGAAGATCTAACATGAAACAAAATTTTTTTGGCATAAGGTCAACTTGACTTTAATAATTCAGAAAAATTCTTTAAAATTAATGAAAATATCTTCTTGACAACAAAGCAAAAAATCGTTCAAATATAGGACATGTTTTTCAACACTTCAGTTTAAAGACGTCTTTGACTTGAAACATAGCATAATTTCTACAGGAAGTTGAGTCTGAATTTGGAAAATAAAGTTGTCGTTAACCTGTTTTTAAAGGACTTTGATAGCATACACGCAGAGAAGAAACATGATTGTCACAATCTTATTCGAAGAGCAAAATAATATGATAGGAGCTATTTTTGCGGCGACCCTGTAACATTTTAACCTGCAGCCATGTTGGCTCAGTGAACATGGTTCTAAGAAAAATATAATTGTCCTCATCTAAAATGTTATTATATTGATAAAAAGAATTTTGTTTGAATGAAAAGACAATGGTCACGATTTAAAATGTTATGGTATTCATTAAAAATGTTTTTCTCCTAGTTAAAAGAACATGGTCACAACCTAAAATGTTTTGATCTTTATGAAAAAACTTTTTTCATCGTCGAAAAAAGGTGTGATTACAAACCCCCATTCTAAAAATGTTGTGCAAATAAAACTACAAGACAAAAGTTCTTTCAACCAT
>PGFW01024165.1:35375-46167 GCA_003123925.1 Haematobia irritans
CAAGTTGCTTTGGTGGGTAAGTTAATGTGTTTGAAAAACAAAGTATCGTTATAGAGCGCTAACCAATTTCCCCTCTCAACTAAGGTGGTGAAACGGCAGAAATGCCTTCGGTTTATGAAGTGGGCAAATATGATGTTGCCGGTTATTGTGTGGGCGTTGTGGAAAAGGGTATGGAATTGCCCCGATATGAGCAATATGAGGAAGGTGATCTTTTGATATCGTCTGCCGTCATCTGGTTTACATTGTGGAGGCTTCAATGCCATACTAAGTAGCCTCAAAACTGTGGTATTAATCTCTCACAAAAATGTGAATTTGGCGACACATCAAAAAGTTTGGGTAGGTGCTATGTCTTAGGCTAATCGCTATTAGGTTTTAATGAAAATTTTTTGTAATCTCAGGTGAAAATTTGGCACGCATTCTCGGTCTATGCTATGATGTTCTGCCATTAATCTGTACCAAAGAGGTAAAGGCTGTCGCACACATTACTGGAGGCCTAATACCTGGCGTCTCAAGAATTCTACCATCTAAATATGAAACTGCTTTAGATTTTGGTGATCTTAAAGTTCCTGAGGTGTATGCCTGGTTAGGTAGTAAACTTAAACTTTCACCCGACACTATATTGCAGAGTTTGAACTGTGGCATTGGACTTGTTATGATTGTACCAAAAACCTCTACCAGCTGGAAGACAATCAAAGGTTCAAAAGTTCTAGGTGTTATAAAGCGTAGAATTTCAAATCATCCTCAGAGGACACAAATTGAAGTTAAAAACTTTATCGAGGCTTTGGAAAAACATAAATCGAAATATGGATCGGTGGGTGATGGAGAGCTTTCGGAACCCAATCACCATGAACTACAAGACTCTTTGATTGTTTCGGCTGAATCAAGAGAAGAGTCATTTGTAACGCAAAACGGACGTCGCGTTACTGAAGTACCTGGAACTTTCAAGGACCCCATTTTGATTATGGGTACAGATGGTGTGGGCACAAAAATCAAGATAGCTCAAGAAACTGGTCGTAACTCTACAGTGGGCATAGATTTGGTGGCTATGTGTGTCAACGATATTTTATGTAATGGTGCAGAGCCTTTTACATTTGCCAGCTATTATGCTTGTGGACACTGGATGAGGAAATGGCTGAAGAGATAGTGGATGGAGTTATTGAAGGATCTCGGCAAGCTGGAGCCAGTTTAGTTGAATCCCATATTGCCGAAGTGCCTTTATTGTATAAACCAAAGTATATGATTTGGCTGGCTTCTCTTAGGCATAGCCGAACATGATCGTATTTTACCGCTCACCGATCAAATCAACCCGGCGATGTCCTCATTGGCTTACCCCATCAGGTGTTCATAGTAATGGTTTCAGTTTGGTTCATGCCGTTATGAAATTGGCTGGGTGTCAGCTTTGAAGATAAAACACCCTTCAGTAATTTAACATTTGTGAAGAGTTGCTTAGACCCACTAGAATTTATGTCAAAGCTTTGATACCTCTTATTGAACAAGGCTTGGTTAAGGCTATGGCTCACATCACCGGCGGAGGTTTGACAGAAAATATTCCACGTGTACTCCGTAAGGATTTGGCTGTTCAACTTAATGCAGACAACTTTAATATCCCTCCCATTTTCGCTTGGCTAGCAAAGGAGGGTAATGTGAAACCCGAAGAAATGAAGCGTACATACAATTGTGGTTTGGGTATGGTTCTTGTTGTTGATCCCAAAAATGAAAAAAAAGTTATGGAACTTATTCAATACACTGAAAGGGCTTCAAAGGTGGGAGTTGTCAAGAGAAGAGATTCTCCGAAATCTCCACAGGTTATAGTGGACAACTTTGAAAAATGTCTTGACAGAACTAAAAAAGTCATATATGAACCTAGAAAACGAGTTGCAGTTCTGATATCCGGATCAGGTACAAATTTACAAGCTTTAATAGAAGCCACAAAAGACACATCACAAGGCCTACATTCAGATATTGTCTTGGTGATATCGAACAAACCAGGCGTCAAGGGTGTGGATCGTGCAAAGGATGCCGGCATACCTTGTATCATTGTCAATCACAAGGACTATCAAACAAGGGAAGATTTTGATGCTGAAATGTCCAAGCATTTACAAGAAATGAAGGTGGATATCATTTGCTTGGCCGGTTTTATGCGAGTTCTAAGTGATTCATTTGTAAAACAATGGAAGGGCAAACTATTGAATATACATCCGTCATTATTGCCAAAACATCCGGGTCTCAATGTCCAAAGAAAAGCAATTGAAGCAGGAGATCNGAGGCTATACCAAAACATGGACCGATACACCCCATTCACAACCGACAACATCACCAAATTTATGGAAATTCCCCACCGTTTAAATGTCTCCACAATTAGAAATTTCCTACCGAGCTGCATTATCGACAAACATAATTTTAAAATCCAGGGAGTGTCTTTATTGTCCGTTTCTCTCCAATTGGAAATGTCCTACGGAACTGCAGTATCGACAAACAAACGAATTATATTCCATAAGTAGCTATGTATTATGATAAGATAAAGCAGCGTTCGGTGTTTTTGGCGATCATTCCTATTTTATGACAATAATGCAGTTTACCATAAAATACGAAATATACTCCATAAGCAGCTCTTATGATAAGATAAATCAGTGTATTTTGGCGATCATTCCTATTTTATGGCGATAATGCAGTTTGTCATAAATATCCAGGGCATATCTTTAAAACGATTTATAGTCTAAATATTATGGTTAGTTTAAGTGTCATTTGCTAATGGACTGGGTAGGTGTAGTTGGGATATTTGCGAGATATTTTGTATTGATAGCCCAATTTAAAAATCTTATTTGAGTATGGAGTTGTTTTGGGTAACTATGGAAAGATCAAATCCTTTTGATTGCATAAATCCAGAGATATAAGTGCGCGTAATATATTTAGGGGCACATACATGACGCAATTAACAGTGATAACAACATTAGTAACCCTTGCCAATATTGCAACATACGTCTTTAAACTGAATACACCATAATTAATGTGAGATAAATAAGAGACTTGAGGCATAACTCCTTTAAATTGGTGTAGACATTTTCATCGATTAGAAATCACCATGGATATCTGGAAATATCAATCACAAAGAGTTGTTTAATTAATTATTTTTTTTTTATTGGATCAAATAATTTTTTAATTAACGTTGGTGATTGATACTATAATTTCTGTGATTGAAGACTTTTCAATTAAAAATTAAATGCAACAATTTTTTTTGGTAATTCAGAACAAAAAATATTGTTTTGTGTGTATTGCACTTGCGACATGAGTAAATATCACCATTAAAGCCTACCCTAATACGTATGTAATTACTAAGGAAAATTTGTTTACGTTATTATCGACTACTTGCATTTTGCGCTTAAAAGAATTGATTGGCACCCAATAATTTATTTCCCACGCTTTGTCATCTTAAATGTTAACCGCGACACTATGAGTTATGAACTTATTTTTCGGGATATATGCATGCTATTGCTATTCTGGCTATCCATTTGGCATTATAAACCATTTAAATTCGCAAAACTTAATAGAAATTTGTTATGACATCGATGATTTCATTGGCATCGCATTTAATACTACAAAAAAAAACTATAAAATAATCTAATTTGCCGAATTAAACTGAATATCATCATAAAATCCATTGTGATTTATTTCATGAATTCCCGAACATAATAATCAAATCATGTCTTTCGATTGTCAAGATTTACGTTCCATATATTAAAGAATGATGCAAACATTAGACGAAATAAGAGAAAGAAATGTTTGCTAATACTTGCTCTAAGTTATCTAAATATTTGTGAAATACACGATATCAAGAAATCAAGAAGTGTTAAATTAAATCTACAGCTGTTGTTTTGTTAACTGTTTGATTAGATATACGTTTAACACATGCTATTATAATCTAATTTATGAAAATGCATGTACACAGAAGAATTTCGTTTCAACAATTAAAAAAAAAAAAAAACAAAAACAGATCAAAAACATTAAAAAATGATCAGCCAAACTTGAACAATCTTAATATTTAAATATAGAACAGTGATATATTCTTTTTTAAGTTATTTTAAGGTACACAGACAAAAATATCACTAAAATATTTTTCAAATAAAAAGATTAAATTGAATTTGAAATCTTGTTCAATTAATAAAATAATTGATACAATAAACTTTTTAATCAATATAGAAATATTAATAATTAATTAATAATTGACAGATATACTTCCAAGAAGATCAGTTCAACCAGTACGCTTCCCGAAGATAAATTTAAAATTCTAGCTATTGAAGACTAGATCGATCTGGATTATAAGACCTATTTGTTTGAGTTTAGAGAAATCTAAACATTCGTGTAAATGATGAAAAAAGCCTTGATTTGGAAATCTTAAACCTGTTAAGATTTTTACCGCCATCAGTTTGTACGCTCTGCTATACTCAAGAAGTGAAATCGGTCTATATCGATGCCTACATGAATCGTTGTCTTAAAATACTCTAGATTTCAATTTCAAGCAAAGTCGGATTAGGGAAAAAATACAGCTTCTAGACGGGGCAAGAAGTTAAAATCGGAATCGGTTTATAGGGGACTATACCAAAACATGACCGATTACACCCATTTCGATACACCACTTTATGGTCCCAAAATAGCTCTAAGATCTTCCAATTTCAGGCGCAATTCGGATGTAAATACAGTTTCTAGACGCCCACGAATAAAATCGGGAGATCGGACAGTAAAATCTGGACACTTACAGTTTCGAAGCAATTTTTATATCAGTACGCCCTGTATACCACTCAAGAAGTGAAATCGGTCTATATCGATGTCCTACATAATGGTCTTAAATCCTCTAGATTTTCAATTTCAGGCAAATCGGATTAAATACAGTTTTCGAAAGCCAAGAAATAAAATCGGGAGATCGGTCTATATGGGGCTAATAACACCAAAAACAGTGGACGTACGACTATTTCGATACACTCCTTTATTGGTCCCAAAATACCTCCAGATTTCAATTTCAGGCAAATCGGATTGTAAATACAGTTTCTAGACGCCCAAGTATAAAATCGGGAGATCGCTATATGGGGGCTCTATCCAAAACAGTGGACCGATACGGCCATTTTAGATACCTTTTATGGTCCATAAATACCTCCAGATTCCAATTTTCAGGCAAATCGGTTCGTAAATTAAGTTTCTAGAGCCCAAGAATAAATCGGAGATCGGCCTATATGGGCTATACCAAAACATGGACCGATACACCTCATTTTCGGCACACCTATTTGTGGTCATAAAATACCTCTAGATTTTCAATTTCAGGCAAATCGGATAGTAAATACAGTTCCGAGAAGCCCAAGAAATAAAATCGGGAGATCGGTCTATATGGGGGCTACACCAAAACATCGACCGATACGGACCATTTTCGATACACCTCTTTATGGTCCCAAAATACCTCTAGATTTCCAATTTCAGCAAATCGGATTGTAAATACAGTTTTAGACGCCCAAGAATAAAATCGGGAGATCGGCCTATATGGGGGCTATACCAAAACATGGACCGATAGACCCCATTTTCGGCACACCTATTTGTGTGCATAAAATACCTCAGATTTTCAATTTCAGCAAATCGGATAGTAAATAAGTTTCGAGAAGCCCAAGAAATAAAATCGGAGATCGGTCTAGTATGGGGCCGAAGCTAACACAAACATGGACGCGATACGGACTATTTTCGACTTACACCTCTTTATGGTCCCAAGAATACCGTATAGATTTCCAATTTCACGCAAATCGGATTGTAAATACAGTTTCTAGACGCCGAAGAATAAAATCGGGAGATCGGGGCTACACCAAAACATCGACCGATACGGACCATTTTCGATACACCTTTTTCAAGGTCCCCAAAAACCTCTAGATTGTAATTTCAGAAATCGGATTGTAATACAGTTTTCTAGACACCCAAGAATAAAATCGGGAGATCGGCCTATATGGGGGCTATAACAAAACATGGACCGATAGACCCCATTTTCGGCACACCTATTTGTGGTCATAAAATACCTCCAGATTTCAAATTTCAGTCAAATCGGTTAGTAAATAGAGTTTCTAGAAGCCCAAGAAATAAAATCGGGAGATAGGTCTATATATAGGGCTATGCCAAAACATGGACGATACGGACCATACCTCTTTATGGTCCCAATATATCTCTATTTTTCCCAATTTCTCGAGAAATTGGATGTAAAATATGTTTCATTTCTAGACGCCAGAATAAAATCGGGAGATCGCTCTATAGCCCCCAGCTATATCAAAACATGGAACCGATTAAACACCCCATTCATTTAACCGACAACATCACCAAAATTTATGTGAAATTCCCCACTAGAGGTGTGCGCGTGAGTGAAATGTGTCATATTCACACTTCAGCGGCACATTCAACTGAAGCAAAATGTTTTTTCACGCACAGCTCACGGCACCATCACGCGACGAACTACTTTTAAAGACTGGCACGCTCAGGCACGATTCACGAAAATTAACGTGACTCACCGGCCGAAATTCACGAGACTCAACGACATTTTCCGACCGGGAAGAGGAAAGTACAAAATTAATAAATCGAATTAGTTTGACAGGCTAAACAGAATTCAGTTATCATAGTCAGAAAGAATGTAAATCTTTGATTTTTCGGAGCGGTGATTTTGCAGAAATTTATTTCACGCACTATTCACAAACCGAGTTTATTTTCTCACGCACGACATACTTTTTTTTTATCCCCATTTCACGCACATTCACGAAAATTTTTCAGATTTTTCTTCACGAGTCACCGTGATCTTCACGCGTGAATCACACGTGTCACTCAGTTTCGGTGCACGCGCACACCTCTATTCCCCACCGTTAAGTTCTCCCCAATTTAGAAATGCAGTTTGTCACAATAAAATGATTTCTTAATGCAGTTTGTCATAAAAAGACGAAATATAACTCCATAAGCAGCTCTTATTTGATAAGATTTAAAGCAGGTGATTTGGGCAGTGTCTTTTATTGCCCGCTTTCTCTCCAATAGAAATGTCATACGGACTGCAGTATGCGCACAAACAAAACGAAATATACTCCATAAGGCAGGTCTTATCATAAGATAAAGCAGTGTATTTTGACGATCATTCTGCTTTTATGGCGATAATTAGTTTGTCATAAAAATCCAGGGCACTATCTTTATTGCCTGTTTAAAAATTCTCTCCAGATTGAAATTTCACTGCCGACTGAAATTATCGTTAAACAAACGAAATGTATTGATCATATGTTTCTTCATGTTCGTTATAAAAAACGAACAGCGAAAATTTCATTAAACATAAAATTTCTTTTGATAGGCCAACTTTCGCTAGAAGTGCATATCAGCATATAAAAATTTGATTTCTCAGTATCTTATGTCGTAATTTCTTTGACTGTAAACTTTCGAGCAGCAGCAGACGCGCTCAGACACAAAATTGGTCGTCTCCGTACAGATACGACTATGAAACAAATCGAATTATCAAATTGAACAAATCGAATTCGGTCGTGTTTTTCAAATCACCCTGCTTCGAGCCCAAATCGCTTGTGTAAATAGACATTTGATGTCTGAAAAATATCGACTTTCAAAACCCTGGTAGAAATAGAAAGTATAGTATAAAATTTTGAATAATCCCTAAGCAAAATATAGATGTTAAGCTATTCCATGTCGACATCCAGAGTGTTTTTTAGATGATCTTTTTCTGATTATTTTCCTACCAACCGAAGATTTTATAACTCACTTAACACTTTAACTCCTTCTCATTTGGCAGCCATCGCCAGTCGGTGCAAAGATGAATAAATCGTTTGGTCATGTGTAGACCTGAGATCCTTTGGCTTTTGGGTTTGGGTAGATGTCATTACAACAATGCCGGTAATCCCTGGTTGTTGGCCCAGGAAGAAGGAGCTCAATTGAGGGCTATAAGAAATGGGCCAAGGATTTTATGTTGCGCATAATATACCGCACAGCAAGATATGAATCTTTTACAGATTGTGGTAAACAGCCAAGGAATTTATAAAGAAGTAGTTACGAGGAATACTACCGGTTAGAATATTTGTACTACCATATTTTTTTCGTTCATAGAGCTCCCCTATAAGGCTGTTGGTTGGTGAAAGCTGCTGGTTTGGCTCGCTGGAAAGGTCCAAGTTGTAGTTGCTGCCAATGCCTTCAAAGAAGCCTGTCAAGCTGTTGATGATATTTTAGGAGATAAGAAATATGGCTTCAGCTGGAGAAACCTTAGTCTTGAAGACTACTCAACGCGGTGAAGATAGTATCAGTATTGGCATTTGTTTGACAATAAATGTGTACAGCATTGTGCACCCAAGATCACAAGAGATTTAAAGGAAAAAGAGTCACGGGACCGCAATACTGAGGGTATGGGAGCTTACTGTCCTTAGTCCCTCTGATATACCCCGGAAAAGCCTTGAATGGTTAAAAGGGATGCTTCTCAAAAGCTGTTGATGGTCCTCGAGGGCTGAGGGTATTTGATTACAAAGGTGTCCTTATCGCTGGATGATGTTGCACCCGATTGGACCTAGAGTTTTGGAATTCAATTCGCCGATTTGGGTATCGAAAACCAAGTTATTCTGCCCATGCTTAGATTGGTGATTTATATACGAAGTTAATGGCAGCTTGTTCTACAAATCTTTGAAGGAATGTTTTTTACAAATTGAAATGGAAAGGACGTTAGCTGCAGTTGTGTTATTAAGGCGATGCTGGTTATCCAGAAGCATCGACAAAGGATGTGTTATTGAAGGTGCGGAAGGACTAGAACCATTACCGTGATGAGAAAATATGTTTGATTATAATTATTTTCTTTTCAGGTATTCCCCCAGTATAGTGATCAAATGTATTTCACAGTGGTGTTGTGTCATGGCTGAGGGTAAATTGTACAACAATGGAGGACGTGTCTTAATTGCTGTCACCTTGCGCAAAGATTTAAAGCAAGCCGCCTCCAAGATTCTACTAAAATTTGCCAACATATTAAATTTTCCGGGTGCTGGCTCCCAACTATCGTACTGATATTATGCAGAAAAGGGCATTTAAATAGTAATTATGTTCAGATGAATTCAATAATAAAATAAGAAGAGGAAAAAAAATGATAATATGAATTGTAAATTTTTTTGTTGTTGATATGTTTCCATAGTCAAAGAGGTGGTCCCAACGTCTTTTCCTATAAGGATAGTGGTGTTGACATTGATTGCTGCGTGAGATTTTGTACAACGTATAAAACCTTTAATCTCGTCGTACCCAGAGACCAGGTTGTCCTTAGGTGGCTTGGGTTTTGGTGGTCTAGTTTCGTCCAATGAGGTAAATGCTATGCAAAGGGATACTCGTCATTCCCCATTCATAATTCTCTTACAATTCAACTTCCAGTTGAAAACTATCAAGAAAATCACTGTCTCATATGTGAGGCTACCAATGGGTGGGTTCCTAAAATCCAGTTGGCCTTATCACTGGGTACTTATAGAATTTGGGTTAGATTTATTTGCCATGTGTTGCCAAGATATTTGGAGCAACTGTGCTAGAACCAATTGCATTTTTGGATTATAATAGCTGTGTGGCAAATTGCAAGTGCCTTTAAGCGGTCAAATTGTGAAGGTATGATCAGAGGGATGTCGGATGCCCAAGTGTGCTTTGGTGGGAGTAGTAATGGTTTGAAAAAACAAAGTATCTTTTAGAGCGCTAACCAATTTCCCTCCAACTTAAGGTGAGTTGAACGGCAGAAATGCCTCGTTTATGAAGTGGCAAAATATGATGTTGCCGGTTATTGTGTGTGGCCGTTGTGCGAAAAAGGGTATGGAATTGGCAGCCACGATAATGAGCAAATGAAGGAAGGCGAGTCTTTTGATATCGATGCCGTCATTGGTTTAACATTCGTGGAGGCTTCAATGCCATACAAGTAGCCGTTCAAAACATCGTCATAATCTCTCCAAAAAATGTGATTTGGCGACACATCAAAAAGTTTGGGTAGGTGCTATGTCTTAGGCTAATCGCTATAGGTTTTAATTGAAATTCTTTTTGTAATCTCAGGTGAAAATTTGGCCACGGCTTCTCGCGTCTATGCTATGGATGTTCTGCCATTAATTCGTACCAAAGAGGTAAAGGCTGTCGCACACATTACTGGAGGCCTCATACCTGGTGTTTCAAGAATTCTACCATCTAAATATGAAACTGCTTTAGATTTTGGAGATCTTAAAGTTCCTGAGGTGTATGCCTGGTTAGGTAGTAAACTTAGACTTTCACCGACACTATATATTGCAGAGTTTGAAACTGTGCATTGGACTTGTTTATGATTGTACCAAAAACCTCTACCAGCTGGAAGACTATCAAAGGTTCAAAAGTTCTAGTGTTATAAAGCGTAGAATTTCAAAACTCATCCTCAGAGGAAAAATTGAAGTTAAAAACTTTATCGAGGGCTTTGAAAAACATAAATCGAAATATGGATCGGTGGGTGATGGAGAGCTTTCGGAACCCAATCCACCACGAACTAACAGACTCTTTGATTGTTTCGGCTGAATCAAGAGAAGAGTCATTTGTAACGCAAAACGGACGTCGCGTTACTGAAGTACCTGGAACTTTCAAGGACCCCATTTTGATTATGGGTACAGATGGTGTGGGCACAAAAATCAAGATAGCTCAAGAAACTGGTCGTAACTCTACAGTGGGCATAGATTTGGTGCTATGTGTGTCAACGATATTTATGTAATGTGCAGAGCCTTTTACATTTGCCACGTTATTATGCTTGTGACAGCTGGATGAGGTTAAA
>PGFW01024175.1:17363-29504 GCA_003123925.1 Haematobia irritans
GCGCGGCGGTCTGGTATGAGTCTTATATGTTTGTTGGGCGCAGGTAATAGTTTCCGAGAGATCGGAGCGTGTTATCGAACATGGGTCACCGTAGGTCTCATTTTCGCACACCTTTTTATGATCCTAAAATACTTAGAGTTCCACTTTCATGCAAATTGGATAAAAACTACGGTTTCATAAGCCCAATGACCCAAATCGGGAGTGTCGTTTATTATGGGGTCACTGGACCGATAATAGCCATTCTTGAACTTCCTGCCTGCAGACAAAACCATTTGTGCAAAATTTAGAACATTATGCTTAATAAGCAGATTACAGAACGACACCAGACAGACAATCGACATGTTATATTGTCTTAGAATTTTCTCCCCGATCAAGAAATATAAATAATTTATCATAGTCGGAAATCATATTTAGATGTGTTACAAACGGAATGACAAACTATTATATCCCAGTCACCATTCTATGGTAGTGGATATAAAGAAGTATACGCAAATGAAGATAAATGTCTAACTAGAATCTGTTTTGGGGAGACTCGAATTTGGTTAAAATTTTCAAATTTACCAATAATGAGCCATCGTAAAACATTTTTTGCAATTTTGAACTAACAATTTTTCTCTTCAAACATTGAAAGAAATTTTCTTAAAAGTGAAAAAAGTAATTCATTTTTAATAAATTTTCTTGAATTTGTCGAAAATTATTTACTTAGTTTTGTCAAATCGGCGTAAAAAATCTGCGTTTCTAATACAGTTTAGTTAAAATTATCTAAAATTAAACTATTTTTTCTAAAATTAACTAAAATTTTCTCTCCTTGTGGGTTCACTCTTTTTTCAGTTCTCGTAACGATAACTGAAAGAATAAGTCATATTTTGGTATTCCTGCTAATGCTTAATAGTCATTTTCGATTTTATTTCAGTTGTAAAGTAGTCAACAATCCAAAATTTTGCAAAAGGCAATATTTCTTGATCAAAAAATTAGAATAACCGTTTTTTTGCTTCGGCATTTCAAGTTTTGGAAAACAAACGGCGAATTAGATTGGGGAAAAATGTGCAAAATTCTTGAAATTGATTGTAAAATATGAAGGACACTGTCATAGATAGCGAAATAGAGCATGGAAACCGGGAGGGTTGGCCAAAGATTATCAACATAACACAGCGGACCGAGAATCAAAAGAGAGCAATTTCTTGTGAAACCGCTCGTATGTTGTATTCGGAAAACTGTTTTTATGATAAGGCCAAAAAAAAATTGATATGCCTTAAGTTTAAATATTAATTAATTTGAATAATAGAATGAGCATTCGGAGTAAAGAGGATAGACATTCGGAACCAAGAGAATAGACATTTGAAAAAAAAGCAACATGTATTTCGCAGCATTTTACGTATGTGTGTTTTATTTATCATTTTGGCATTATGGGCACAATTTTCTTTTCTTTGGTTCGCTTATAAGAAATCGGGACGCGAGGAGTGAGTCAAAATATTCAGGCCCAAAGGCAAATTAGAAAGAAAAAAAACATGGTGGAAAATTATACAAAAGATTACAAAGGGATCTTTCATAAAAATAACAAAGGACACATACACTTCTTTTTAAGAATTGGGGCCAGTAAAACGAAAAAAGGAGGAAATAGTGAAAAATTAAACAGTAAAAATATATTAAAACAAAGTTTAGTTCCCTTTATTAATAAGTAGTCAAGAGGACTTGACCGCGGACCACCTTTCCAAATATTAAAAGCGGACATTAAGGTTCGAGTTTTGCAGCCAAAACAATTTGAAAAAGTTTTATTTTCTTTAAAATGAATTGTTAAAGAAAAGTAAAAGGCAAAACAGGGTCATTCTAGAGCGATAATGCCAACTTAATACCGGCCTTAAAGGTAAAAATGGAAATTAAGTACAAAACACGATACAGTTTTAATTGCAGTTTACAAATGGTGTTTTAAAAGCTAGTAAAAAACTGTTCACGCCTAAATAAATTTTTGTGGATATTTATGAACTCCTCGTTCTTCCTCTTTGTTAGAACATGCCTACAAACTGTATGGTCCTCGGTTATCTATTCTCCGTCCAGCGGCGGAAAAAGGTTAAAATTAAAAAAAAATTAAAATTGAATAATTTCTTCAAACATTATTTGTATTACAGAAAAGGCTGCAAGAACTAAAAAAAAATTTCGTGGAAGTGAAAATTATTGTGAGGCGAATGGAGCCACAATCTTCTTTGCGGGAAAATTCTACCAAGAATATAATAATTTTTAGCGCGCCCAAAATGCCTCCAAAGTATAAGTATGTTCACATATAAAACAAACATTGTTATGTTTCGGCCAGACTTTTGAAAAAAAGCATGCCTGCGTTCCAAAGATTATTGTCTTATACTTTAAAAATTTTTGGTATGATTCCGAGCCCAAGAAGCGGAGAATACAAGTTAAGGAACCTTTTAAGACACAATCTCTTTTAAATTTTAGAGTTTTGTGTACCTTGCTTCTAGGCAAAGCAATATTTTAAATTTTTTCGCTTTCTCAGCTTTTTTTTCTTTCATATACTATCAAAAGTCCTTAAAAACCAGTAACGACAAACTTTATTTATCCAAATAAGACTTGACTTCCAGCTAGAAATTTTTTGATATGTTTCAAGTAATAAACGTCTTTTAAAATGAAGTTGTTGAAAAATATTCCTATATTTGAACGATTTTTTGCTTGTTAGTCAATTACATGCAACAAAGGGGCAAACAAATTTCAAGACAATTTTCATTAAATGTAAAGAATTTTTTTCTGAGTTATTTAAAAGTCAAGTTGACCTTAGGCCAAAATTTCTTTCTTTCATGTTATGATACCATTTTTAAGTGAAACACTTAAATTTATAAGGGATTTTTTAATACGACTTCATTGAAAAGTTTTATCGACTTTTGAGCAAGGAAAACAACTTTATGGTTAGAGAATTGCGTCTTCCGTGCTAGCAAAATTTCATTCGTAATTTTAAAGACATGAAATTTTAAAGACATGAAATCTTTGACCTTCACGACAATATTTTTTTACAGTGCAGTATCCAATTAGTATATGTGCTTCCTGCCAAAATATGTATTGGACATATTGTGTAAATTTGAGTTGCACAATTCTTTCATATTAATTCATTATTTTTGTCAGGTATGCTCCTCACAATTTTTTTAATACGATTTGCTGTTATTTTCAATTTCTATATTTCCCATAATGTAAAAAAGAATTATTTCATTAAAACAAAGAAGTAAACCGAAGATAAACCTCCCCATTTCCTCTTTGCAGTGTATTAATATCAAGGCTTTCAAATGAAAATCAAAAACAAACTCACATATTGCGCTGACCTAAGATTCATTCGGCGAGTGTTGGAGGATTTTGTCTACCCAAGCTCAAAATTATGCACCATGCACTAAACTATGATAGAAAAAACATAATTTTGGGTTAATAATATTTAAAAAAAAAATTTTCTAAAATTCCCAAAATGTAACGCCTAAAGACTCCAAACACTTATACATATCGCAAACATTTTGCGCTCTCTTTCCAGAGTTCACATACCAACGGGCCTGTGGATTTGTTTATGAGTTTTCGTGTTAGAATGTAAAAAAAAAAATTAACAAGTTTTCGCTCTAATTTCGTGACAACAGGCTGCAGTGAATGAATATCTGTGCTACTAGGTTGCGTTTGCATGCGCCGGTGCCACCTCTTGGGGACTTTTTCCAATTGCTACTAAATTCATTTACAATGTCAAAACATGAACCAAAGGAGAAATAAATTTCGGATGTTATTTTAAAAAGTTAGTTAAGTTTAAAAACATTTTGCGAAATTTGAATTTGAACAAGTTAATTTTTCCCAAACAGTTTCTTACAGTGATGCCACTATCCAATTTGTTACATTTTCTATTATTACATAATTTAAATATCTAAAAGATTTTGATCTAATGATTTTTGGTATTAAATCCGGCCAAATTATGTAAATATATTAATAAGCAATTCAGCATTAGAAGCCAAATGGACAATTTAAAAATTCAAAAAAATTATTAATTTAATTTAAAAATTTCATTATTTTTCACAAATTTGTCCTTAATACTGTCATTGGGAAGTGTGTGAAGGACGTTGATGGTATATCATCAACTTACTTACTTGTGCCTTAAATGTTATCCTTACATCATTTCTCCACTTCTTTGGCTCTGAATCAATACTAAATCATTAGTTTAGAGTAAAAAAACCAATTTTGGAACAGGATCAATGATTTTTTTCAGTGTCATAAAAACAGGCCATGCAACGAACGACTCCAATTATTTTTTTCTTAGGATTAAAGAAAATGTTTTAGAGTTACCAATAATAAATTATCTTAAAAAAATGTCTGAAATTTCTTTTCATAAGAAAACTATTTATTTAGTGTAACTATTAAATCGCCGGAACTAATTTTAAAATTTATATCGTCGGAAGATACGAAATTTTATTTTAGTAAATATTTGCACTTATAGTACACTAAAATTTTGTACGTGGAACATAAGAAACTACTAAGGCATATTTTGCGCCGCATAATAACCTAGTGTTGTAAGAATAAAACAATCAGCGGAAGGACGTGAATCTATAGACATGTGGGACTCATAAAACCAGAATAGTCTTCGATGTGGCTTTTCCTTATCCAATATTCAGTGTCGGATGTTTCTTATTTCCTACACTCAGGCTATCCATGAATTCACATCTTTGCAAAGATTTGAACACCACCATTCAAAGTGCGGTAGGTTGTTAAATTTAAACTGAATATTTGAATGATTTGAAAAATATATATGACTCGAAATATTATGTATGTTATAGTCTTAATAAAATTTTGCCATTTTAAACGAACATATTTTTCATACAACTTCGTACATAACGCTTTGTATATTTTGATCTTTTTAGTTGCATTTATTGCAACATGGTGAGTGATAGTAGTGGACGTTGCAATTAAAACACATGTCGTTGTGCCCATAAAATATCTGTGTGAAATGTGATTTTTAGTTGTTCAAATATTTTGTACTTTTTAAGATTTTTTCTTTGATTTTATGGGCATGACGCAAACGTTTACTTGCATAATGCAAAATAATAGCGACAACAAAATATTGCCGTCATTCGATAAATGGCTGGAGATAGCTGATATGGTTCAAACACTAGAGTGTTTAGCATCGTAAGCCACTGGCAGGAATAAACAAATGATTATTGTTTGACTACTATACCATAGAAATATTTGGTATTATTGGAGTTTATTCACTGAAAAATACATTGTCGTTGGGGCCAAAGATGTTCATGGTCTTAAAATAAAGAATGCAAATTTTGACCTATCATAGAAGGAGCAAATTTCTCTAATATAAAGTTTTTTCATTGTCCAAAAGTCGAACAAACTTTTGCGGTTAAGGATCAACTTGACTTTAATAATTCAGGAAAAATTCTTTAAATTGTAATGAATTTGTCTTTTTGCAATCTGACTACAAAGCAAAAAAATTCGATTCAATTATAGGGACATGTTTTTTTCAAAATTTTAAAATTGAAGACTTTTTTAACTTTGAACTAGCATAATTTCTACTGGGAGAGTCGAGTCTTTATATTTTGGAAATTAAAAGTTGTCGTTTTTAAACTCGTTTTTTACAGGACCTTTGATAGCAAAAAAAGCTGAAAAAAGCCGAAAAATTATAAATTTGCTTCCATAGAAGCAAGTACCACAAACCCAAATTTATTAGTATGATCGCTGTCTTAAAAGTATTTCTTACTTGTATCTCCGATTCTTTGGGCTCGGAATCAATACCAAGAAAATTTAAAGTAAGACAAAAAATCTTTTGGAAACCGCCGGCATGCCTTTTTTCACGTGTAATTGGTGTTACATTGTGGCAAGAGGCGCAAAATGAGAGGAATCCTCTGGAAAATCGTTTGTGGGTATAGTTCGTTCCGTTCGTGCGTTGTTAATCTACTAGGTTGCTTGGTGCGGTGTGTAAGGAAATTTTCCTTTTTGGATCCAATATTGAAATTTGGGAACCTTGTCCGATTTGGAACTAAAAATTTGATTCTAAGAAACAATATATTAAATTAATTATTTTTTCAGCTCAGTTAAGCTCTTTTTTGTGTTAGGATTGTACATTAATAAATAAAAACAAGTACGAGGACAAGCTATGGATGTCATTAATAAAAAAAACAATCGAGGCCAGTTTCGGAAACTTCTTAGCCATAGCACAAAAAAGCGCGGTATAACAGAAAAAGTTAAGTGTTTTTTGAAAACTTCCATCTCTGTATATGAATATATCATAAATTTTTGTTTCGATCTGCAAACTCCTCCATATAGAAACAGGTGCTTCAAAAAAGACGCAATCCGCAATTTTTTTTACAATTGGAAAAAATTCGAAAGCGTGCTGTCTTTAAATTATTTACATAAAAAAAGTGTTTGTCGGGACAAGAAATTCATAATGACATGGTGAATGTGTTATGTGAAATGTTATGCTCCTTCATAGCAACAGTAAAAAATTGGGTTGCTGAATTTAAACGTAGTCGTACAAGCATTGAAGATGAACCATGTATTGGACGTTCAAAAACAGCAACAACAGGGTAAAGAACAATAAATTCAGACTACTATTGCCAATCTTTTATGGATTCAATTAAATGTAACAAATTCGTTGGAAAACACGTCCGCTTACAACAAAAAAAAAATTAATTTTTCATCAAGACACGCACCAGCGGCACAAGAGTTCTTTTAACAATGGCTAAAATCAACGAATTAAAGTACGACGTTGGCATTGACCACCCACCTTATTCTCCTGATTTAAGCTCCCAGTGACTTTTTACTTGTTATACAAATCTAAAAAAAATCCTTGTTTTAAGGGCAAGCGCCTTACGCTCAAATGAAGATGCAATTACAGTTGTAAAACCACTATTTGAAGACCATTTAGGAAAACTATTATTAATCAAGGATAGAATTGCTTAGAAAAGCGTTGGACTAAGTGTATTGAAGTTTCATGAGATTATATTGAAAAATAAAAATCATTTTGAAAAACTAATTATTCTCTTTCATTGATAGGCTAAGAAGTTTCCGAACCGCTTTTTTCAGTGTATATACCATATAATTACCCCTCAAAAAAAATTCGCCTTCTCTAAACATATGTTTCCAAACATATATATTGCCACGAAGCACCAATTATATTATTGGATACTTGCCGAAACATTAATATGTTTGTTTTATGTGAACATATATATGTTTTGGAAGCCATTTTGAGCCCAAAAATATTATAAATGCTTGGAAGAATTTGCCCCAAAGAGAGATTGTGCTCATTCCCTCACATCAATTTTTCACTTCCACGAAATTTTTTAGTTCTTGCACCTTTTTGTGTAATAAAATAATGTTGAAGAAATTTATTCAATTTTAAATTTTTACCTTTTCGCCTGGACGGAGGAATCGAATCTGAGGACCATTACAGTTGTAAGCCGACCACGCTGATCCACTGGGCTAGCGTTAGAGCTGTTATAGTCACCCGTGACAATTTATCGCTTATAAGTATTACATTTATATAGCATTAGTTTGCAGCCGCCACGAGCCCATGCAAACATAACATATGTTACAGAAAACATACAATCTTGTTGGCCACTGGGCATGTGGTTTAGCATGTCTTCCTGAATGCCAAAAAAGGGTCGTTGCGGTTCAATCCTTGCTCTGGCCAAGCACCGTTTTTTTTTTTAATTTACACATTTGTACATAATTTTCATTTTTACCTATTAAGGCGGTATTTAAGTTGGCATTATCACTCTAAATGGAAATGTTTTTTCCTTTTACTTTTTCTTTCAATAATTCATTTGAAAGAAAAATAATATTTTTTCAATTGTTTTAGCCTGCCAAAAAAAAAAAAAAAAAAACCTCGAACTTAATGTCGCTTTTCTACTTGAAGGTGTCAGTCAATCCTCTTGTCCGAATGTCTATTCTCTTTACTCCCGAATACTCATTCTTAAATATTTCAAATTAAATAATATTTAGACTTTAAGCATATTAAATTTTTGCCTTATCTAAAACCAGTTTTCCGAAACCAAGATTACAAGCGGTTTCACAGAAATTGCTTCCTTTTGATTCTCTCGCTGTGTTATGTTGATATCTTTCGTCAACCCTCCCGGTTTCCATCTCTATACTCTCTCTCTCTGTCGCTCTCTGAATTAAAAATATCCCAACATAGTATATGTCTACTCGAAATTTGTAATTTTATATCATGTTTACATTCACAATTATTATTTTTATGAAACATTCAATGCCCCAAACATAATATATTCTAAACAATTAACATATGTGTCCCAAATATTCTTAGTGTTTAGGTTCATGAACCATTAATATGCTTTGCACTTAAAAACTTTAGTTCGTGTTTAAAAATTGCTGCCCGAAACTACATTTTTGTTTATATCGAGAACATATGAAAAACATATTTTATCTAACAGTGTATTATACCGATATGTACCAATATTAGCATGGTTGTTAAGGCCTCATTTTACTAACACCACGTACATACATTTTTCAACCGGATCGGATGACAAAGAATTTTTGCTCCTCCAACACGCAAAAAAATAATTCTTTCCTTCCAACGAAATTTTTAGACACAACAAACTTCTGTTTCTCATTTTGCTTTTCCGCTGTAAGGAAGTGTATTATGGGAGAACAAAGTATTATACTTTTTGTGAATAAACGTTTATTCTTTTCCAGGATGTAAAAAAAAACAATTTCCATGAAGGACAAACTTTCAAAAAAAAAAAAATGCAATTTCCCTCTATTGGATTTTCCCTCACTCTTTCTCACATCCACGGATGTTTTTTAAATGTTCTTAACACCTTTTACCTGTGATACCAAACAATGTAGAATAAATTATTACGTATTTATAAATTTTTAAATTGTTTTTTTTACCTTTCGACTAGGACGGAGAATCCGAACCGCGACCATGCACTTCTTGTAAGCCAACACACCTAACACTGCATCTATGTTCTGTTATGGCGTCGATTCAATTAGATAAATATCCATATTAAGTTATATTTATTATAGCCATAGGCTTGCGGCCGCCCACGAGCCCGAATAAACACAGTTTATGTTAACAGAATACAAACATTTAGTTTTGGTACCGTGGTGCAGTGGTTGCTAGTCCGACTTGCCATCCAAGGGTCGTGGGTTCGATCCCTGCTTCGACCAAAGGTTTTTTTTTTGTTTTTTTTTTTACATATATTCCAGATATGTTTCGGAAGATTCCGAAAAATTGTTTCAACATTTACGATTGTAGTATTATTAAATTTGAACTGATAAAAGTGCTGTCTTATTTACAAGACCTAAATGTGTCAGAAAAGAAACAGTGTTTTGGAATAAACGAAATGGACTTCTTGTCTTTGTTCAAAAATAACTTTTTTTATTTGAAAAAATAAAAATTTTTGTAACAAACGAATTTTGTTGGTGATAAAAGTTTAAAATTTTTCGAAGAAAATTCAAAAAACTCTAACAAAGAAAAACTTTTCGGTGACACGTTTCTCAAGAACGTTTTTTTTTTTTTCTGCTTGCGTGAAGACGGCTGCCGGAGGTCAAATGTCGGGAATGGTTTATAACTAGACTTATATGTATAATTTTATAAACCGAATATGGACTAATTTTTGCATGGTTGTTAGAAGACCATATGCTAACACCACGGAAGTTGAGGCGTGATTTTCAAACACTCCGGATGATGGACATGCTGTAGAGTCGGTTCAGAATTATCACCACGACCCAGAATATAGACAGGTTGGTGATAAGTCCCCGCGTCTGACACATAGATGGCTGTGCGCCTAGTATTAAATTCAATATTGGATTTTTTAGTATAGTACAACCTTCAGAATGATGGTTTCGTGCGCAAGAAATTTGACGTGGCTGTTAGATCAATTAAGTTTGGTGCAGGATAGGAGCGTTCTTTTGTGAAGCAACGTTGCTTTGATTAATGACTCTTCCCGAGGGAAATCAACAAGTAATGATTGCGTATTGCAAAAATCAAGGTGGGTGAAATGAGCACGAAGGGCGCGTAACGCGCAAGTGCGTCGCCCGAAAGGCAGTGGTTACCGACGCAAAACATAAAAAAATCCACAAAAGTGATTTGAATGACCGTTAAAATGAAGTTGATCGAGATGAGCAGAGGGCCTTAAGGATATTCAAAGGAACGTGTTGGTCATATCATTCATTGAATGATTTGGATATGCGGAAGCGTGCTCGTGGCGAAAGAGTGGCGGCTGACCGCGCGAGCTCACATTTGACCAAAAACAACAACGGTTTTGGATGATTCTCGTAATAGCACCCGGAGTTTTTCGCCCGGTCGCATCATGTGACTATGGATGAAACATGGTCCATACACGTACACTCCTGAGTCCTACATCGACAGTGCGCTGAAGTGGACGAGCGGACCGCTGTGAACCGCTCTCCGAAGCGTGGAAAGGGACTCAACACAGTGCCGCTGGCCAAAGTAATGGCGCCTCTGTTTTTTGGCGACCGCGCATGCGCATGGGAATTAATTTTTATCGCGTTCATCTTTTAGAGGGAAAACCCAGTCAACAGTGACTCATTATATGGCGTTTATTTGGAGGTTATTGAAGGTCGAACATCGTGCCCGGAAAAAATTGTTGGTTTCACCAAGACAAAGTCATTTGAGAACGTGGCCAAAAAAATTGCATGAATTGGTGCTCTTCGGAATTGGCTTCCCCAGCCCGACCGTATTCTGCCAGATCATGGCCTCCTCAGCGAGCTGTTTTCTTGTTGCTCGAGGACCTCAAAAGGATGCTCGCAGGGAAAAAATTGGCTGCCAATAGAAAGGGGAGGTGATCGCCGAAACTGAGGCCTATTTTGATGCAAAACCGACAGGAGTGACTACCAAAATGCGTATCAAAAAATAGTTTAAAGGTCGTTATAATCTGTGATATCGCTCTTGAAGGGAACTATGTTGAATTTAATAAAAACGAATGTTGACAAAAAAATGTGTTTTTCTTTGTTATAGACCGGCGGGACTTATCAAGCCACCCTGTGTATCTGCTAGGCAAAATATTGCATCGTATTTTAAGGACATGAAATCTTTGACTCACGGATAATATTTTTTCAGTGGCAGATAGTTTTTTTTGAACATTTGATAGGTATATAGTGTTTCAGAAAGGAATCGGTGTTCTTGTGCATTTAAGGCGTTTAAATTATATTGATATTGGTATGTAAAGCGTTTAGAAATTAGCTAGTTTAGCTTTTCTCTCTTCTACACTTCAAAAAAAAAGTTTATAAGGATCCAAAGATTTTATGTGGACCTTACCCTTTAGTGGGATGTTGGATTGCATTCTGAGCTCAAAGATGCGGCTTCTCTAAAATAAAGAAATTTTTTGTAGCGACCTATTCGGCTTTAAGATCGCTGGGACGGAATAAGATTACGAAATTAGTGTTAAAACAATCTGGCATTTTATAAATTTCACTCTCTTTCGCGCTATAATATTATAAAGCGCTATTCAAATGTACAAACAAATTTAGTTTTAAAAATCCAAAGTTATAAAAGAATACTGTCAATAGGACAAGAAAGTGTTTGCTTAGATTCACTTCAGCATTTGAGGGAGATGTGCTAACCTTCGAAATCGTGTCTACCTATAATTTGAAGCGTTTTTATTAGAATATACATTTCGAATATATTCAGTTAGATTATTGGAATTTGCTTAGCACTCAAAAATGTGTTTCTTTACTTTGGTAAGCGGAAATTAGCCTAGTCGAAGGACAGGCCGAACTTTAACGGAGGGAGCGCTAATTGTAGAAAACTTTCGTGTCCTATTAATGTGAATGAAAACAATTTATTGAAGCAAGATTAATAACTTTGATTTTCCTATTAAATTGTTCGGATTGATTTTGAAAGAATGTGTCCTTAACAATTTTGGTAGAAATTGTCGAATATCCATAAGTTTATATGTAAAATTTTCAAATTTGTAAGACAAATTGCTGACGAGCTACTTTCTGGGGGAGACGCCTGAATTTTAGTTAATCTTTATGGCTTCGAGTCAGCAATTAAGATTTCGTGTTCACAAAAACATGTTGCGCTTGGTGTTACACTAACTTTGTTCCCAAATAACTTAATGCTAATTCCACAGTTGATTGCTTAAGATTCAATAATATCTTGTGACGAGCATACAGGATCCAAAATCG
>PGFW01024178.1:4602-18935 GCA_003123925.1 Haematobia irritans
ATTTCTCGTTAGAGATTTGGTTTTAGGAAAACGGGTTTATTTAATGCAATAATCAATAAATGTCATGCCTGTTTGTTATCTTATCACTGAATAAGGTTTTCCAGTTTTATGTTTGCCTTCAACGAGGTCTGTTGTAAAAGTTTTCTTGAATGAACATAAGTGTTAGGGTTTATCCTAGGGATACAAAAGTGGAAACCCGTTTTTTGCTATTAACCGACTTTTGTTATCTCCAAAATCGACATCGATCTTTGCATGTTTTTAAAATCGAATCGACCCCATGTTCGGCCAAACGAAAAAGAAGAATTTAAGTTCAAACGAATTTAATATCGAATTGTTTTGCGTTAATATCAATGGTAGGTGGCAGCCCGATGTATCAAGCTCACTTAGACTATTCGTCCATTGGGATAACACACTTCTCTCTTATACTGAGTGCTCCCAATTCCATGTAAGCTCAATGACAAGGGCCTCTTTTTTATGGCCGAGTCCGAACGGAGTTCAACATTGCAGTGAAACCGCTTAGAGATACTTTGAAACACTCAGAAATGTCACCAGCATTACTGAGGTGTTATAATCCACCGCTGAAAAACTTTTTGGTTTTCGGTCGAAGCAGGAATCGAACCCAGGACCTTGGGTATGCAAGGCGGGCATACTAAATCATTGCGACAAGTCTGTGTGGCTCACGACCTTCGCTTCATGGACATCATATGAGTGTTCTTTGTTCACATATGAATTTTCGTTAGGAGATCTTTTTCTAGCACGAAAATGCCCTAACTATTGGCCTAAATTTGTATCTGCACCTTAGTATTCCCTTCAAGTTCAGGTTAACTGAGGGGCGTTTAGGATCTAAAAAGTCCCATCTTTAAATAACTCCAGGCATAAAACATTGTATTCTCTTAAAAGTGGAAATTGTCATCAGATTTCTCTGAAATTCGAAATCAAAGTATTTAAAAAAGAGCATCTATCAATTTCACCACGAATTGTTTTAAATTCGCGATTTTGGCATTCGTCCGAATTGGAAATTCTGTATACCATGTTTGCTAGAGAAGACGACAAAGATAATAAATTTGATTAGGAGTCATACAGACCAATGACCCATTTATTTATACTTCTAGAGCTCCAAGAATCCAGAGTCTTGGTCTTTTTTCAAGAAGAATTTCTTTTGATATTGCACTTTGGCCATAAAGGCCATACCAGATTTATCAGAAATCTCGATTAGAATAACTACTTCCATTAAAACGATATGGGCTTCGATGAGTACAGTGGAACTTAGGATAGAGTGTCACTGCCAAAAATAATTTACGTATATAAATTACACTAGTTTACACTGAAAATGTAAACTTGATGGGAGTCGACTTTTCTTATGTATTTTGATCTGCAGAATTCGAAAAAAAAATGTTAAAAATTTTGTATGGAACAGTTTTTGAGATATCCCGTTATTTTTAGTTTTTTCGCTCTTTTTTCACTAAAAAAATATATCTCGAGTTAGAAATCGTCCATTATATCGTTGTTGGTACTTAAATAAAGGTACTTAAAGATGACGAATATTGATAATCTGTGAAAAGTTAAGTCAAAATTCGATGCAATTAATATAGATATATTTTTTATGAAAGACGAAATAATAACACTCAAACTGTTCGCATAAAATTTTTAAATTTTTTCGAACTAGAGATAAATACTAAAAGTCGCCTCTCATCAAGTTGTACATATTTTTTTATTGTAAACTAGTGTTATCTAACCCTTGACGACGATGGACATTTAAGCACGTGTGGCAATGGTTAGCATGCCCGCTTGCATACACAGGGTCGTGGGTTTCGATTCCTGCTTCGACCGAAAACCAAAAAGTTTTTCAGCGTGGATTATCCCACCTCAGTAATGCTGGGCCATTTTGAGGGTTTGAAAGCTTTTCTAAGTGGTTTCACTGCATGTGGAAGCCGTTCGACTCGCTATAAAAAGGGGTCCTTGTCATTGAGCTTAACGTGGAACGGCAGCCTCAGTGATAAGAGAGAAAGTTCACAATGTGGTATCACAATGGACTGAATAGTCTAAGTGAGCCTGAATCATCGGGGCTGCCACCTAACTAACCTAACCTAACCATGTCCCATTTCGTAGTTCCGCTGTAAAATATACATTTATTAACCAATTTTCAAAAAAAAAAAATGCATCGACTTATAACACATGTATGGAATTATAAATTTATTTGGATCATTTGTGCGTGGTAAAGTGATAAATATAAAAAATACGGAAATTTTCACTAATTAAATTTTTCTCTATTTCAAGTATTGGTTGCCTTTTAGTATAACGTGTATCGGTTACATACTTTTTCTATTAAGGAAATGACTCTGAACATGCCTTGATGTATGCCATTCGACCTCAAGGTAAAACAAATTGGCGACCAAACACTATGTATGGATACTTATCACATATTATAATCCGCTAACTCCAACTTGATTTTTCATGAAAAATAAACACTTTTTTTCACAAATAAATTTTGGTTTGATTCTAATTTCGTGTACATAGACACAAAACCATGTAGACATGGTCATGCACACTTCCTCAGTCGAGTGTTTTTTTCTGTTTTGTTAATTACAATGAAAGCAAAGCTCATGATGTATTTGTAATTGAATTATATAAAATAATGTTCAAATTTTTTTCTCACTATATAACATACCTTTGAGGAATGAATACCCCATAAAATTCTCTAGAAGGATTTTTTTTATCATATTGACGCATGTTTTACTTAAAGTAAATAAGTGTATTTCAATAAAAAAAAACTGTCTTTTATCGAGAGGCTAATTCTTCGTCCGTAAAAGGGGTTACAATTCATGGTAAATGGTAATTGCCATCAAATGAAAATAGAAAAACCTGCTACGATGAATCCTTTAATTGGAAGGGCGTTGTCAACTTGTACTAAAAGATTACCATTTTGCCAAGATACTGGAAGCATAGATTAGAGAAATGTATATATAGTACTCTTAAGTGAATTCATAACGATGTTGTTCGTGTCCAAACACGCGTAAAAAGCGGCCTTTGTTTTGTTTTCGCGAACCTTATCGAAAAAACACCAGAAATTTCGAAATTAATATAAAATTCTTTCAAGACCTATTTAAAACGTAACTTTTAAATTTAGCCTATTAATTATTATTTAAGAAAGAATTTAAGGAAGCTTCGTTAATAGAGTCATTGAAATGAAAAACGCCAAAATACAAATGCGCCTATACAGTACAATGTTTCAGTTTTGGGCGAATTAACTTTATCCAGACAGCCTTTTAGTATAGATCCCGACTGGGATAGGTAACTCGTCATTTTGGGTCATTTATGTTAAACTCTTATGGAGAAAAACATATAGGAATTTGTCCTCTTACAAAATTGAATCACCTTCTCCCCACTGTGCATCATCTCTTCAAAGCTTCCAAAAATCCCATTAACCTTTAAGTATTTAAAGCCTACTAACAGTAAACTAAACACCCCAAAGATAGCTCGGGTAAACATTCGACAACCTCTTTAGGGCAACCCGAATTGTAAGGGTTGATCTTCACTCTTCTAGAGGCGCGAGATCCCAGCGTTACAAAAGTGAGCCCTCTAGATCAAGGAAGCATATCAACAGGTACTGAACAGGAATTCATGAGGAATACTGTGCTGCAAGGCGGTGAGAAAGCATTACAAGGTTAATCGGAGTTCGACCACCGCCCCATAGAACCGGAGGAAAGAGACTCCGCAAGCGCCAGCACAATTAAGATCAGGCCAACTGCAGCCCGCCTCCAATTCTATTTAATCAGTGATTGATAGCCAGCGTAGCTTGACGTGTGTCCCAAATCTGTAACCTAAGGGGAGCCACCGGTGGTGGCAATGGTTAACATAGCCCGCCTATGCGATACACAAAGGTCGTGGGTTTCGATTCCTTGCTTCGAACCGAACACCAAAAAGTTTTTCAGCTGTGATTATCCCCAGCCTCCCAGTAATGCTTGGGTGACTCAGAAGATGGTCCGAAATAGCAATTTTTTGAAGATTTCTAACTGTCAAAAAAGTTGTAAAACACGTCAATAACGTCCATATACCTGTAATAAAACGATAAAAAAAAGTAGTAAAGTCCAAAAAAACACCTAACAAGCTCCTTAGATTTGATTTCAAAGAGACTATTTTAATATCATAAGTTTGGAAGACGTCATATTGAAAGTATTTTAGAAATTTCTTTATAATAATATTTTGAAATTTTTAACTGCAAAAGCAAATTTGCACAATTTGCAGGCATACACGTTTGAATGCAACGCTTTTCTGAAAAAATTGTTGTAGTAAGAAATAAGGAATTTAAGGTAGCAACACTTGTGGACATGCCAACAGCGTTGAATTTAAATTAATTAAATAACTCTTCTTTATTTAATACGGCTATGTGAAATCGAGCTTGGCCAGTAGAACACTTTTATATTTACTATTTGTTTTATAAGGAAACGGCATTCTCGAATAAAGTAAAAACATAAATGATTCTAAAAAACGTATACCTTGTACAAAAAATACTTATATTGTAAGAAAAATAAATATTATTAACGAAGGTTGAGCATTTTTAATTAAGGAAAGGGAATATTAATGAAAAGGAATTCGGAAATAACAAAAATTAAAAAAAATATGAAATACACGGTTCTAAAAACAAGTGTACTGTACAAATTTCTTATATGTCAAAAAACTAGTATTTTCAGAAGGTTAGCGACCGTTTTTTGACGTATGGAAAATACGTTCGTAAAATGTATGTCAAATAACTTTAACAGTTTACGACTACGCATCCTCTGCTGGTGACATTTTCTGAAGGATTCCAAAGCTTCTCTAAAGTGGGTTTTCACTACAATGTGGAACACGCGTTAAAACTCGGGCAGACACTGAGTGATAAGAGGAGAGAGAGAAGTTGCACCAAATGTGGTATCACAATGGACTGAATAGTCCTAAGTGAGCCTGAATATATGGGGCTGTCAGCCTATAACGGCTAACCCTAAGGGCCACATGACACTCGTACCTTTTCGCTTGTCCAGCTAAACCTACTGACTCAACCAACCAGATCACTCTGGACAGCGCTCAGCCACAACCTTGTCAACAGAGTTCTAATGTGGTAAGCCAAAGCTTAAGAACAAAATGATGAAAATTGCTTTAAAAACTAATTACATCTACAAAACAACCAACACTACCGCAAAAATTATAAATTGTAAGGAAGATAGGAAATTAGCTACTGAACCATTTATTAATTAACAGATTGGCTGATTAAGTTCCCGTCTAAACAAAAGAAAAGCCCCTTTTTTTGTCAAAATTCGTTTATTATTATTGCAACATAAGTTTCCGCTCAAGAGCGATAACAACGATTATAACAACTCTCCATTTTTTGAATGACCATTTTGGTAGTACTCCTTCCGTTTTGGCCTCAAAATAGGCCTCAGTTTCGGCGATCACCTGCTTCATTGCAGCGCAAATTTTTTTCCACTGCGAGCATGCCTTTTGAAGTCTGAAAGAACAAGAAAATGTCGCTGGGGCCAGCCTCTGAAGAATGACGGTGGGTGGGGAAGCAATTCGAAGCCCAATTCATGAATTTTTGCAGCAAATCCGCTCCTCAGTGACTTGTGGCACGGTGCGTTGGTCTTGGTGGAACACACATTTTTTCTTCTTCATATGGGACCATTTTGCCAGCGATTTTCGACATTCCAAACGCTCCAATAAACGCCCATAATAAATAGTCACTGTTTGTTGGTTTTTCGCCTTCTCAAGATAATCGATAAAAATTATTCATGCAGCGATCCAAAAAAGCAGAGGGCATTACTGTCGCCAGCGGCAATACTTCGCCAGCGGATATTTTAATTGAGTATTTCCACGCTCGGAGACGGTTTAACCGGTCGCTGTCCATTAGCGACTGTCCCGATTGGACTCAGGAGTGTAGTGATGGAGCCATGTGGAACATTTTTATTCTGATATAATTTCTGTATAATGAAATTTCTATATAATGCAAGAAATTTCTGGCCCCGTCAAGATTTATTATATGGAAGATCGTCCTTTTTTAAAATCAAATTTTTCAAATAAATCAAAACTTAAAGTTACATACGTGACGGTGTCGATAAGAATATTTGGCAAAACCGCTTGTCATCTTAACCTAGAAGGCATAGAAGGCTTTTCTTAGTTTTCGAAGCAGCTAATAATGATACAACATATTGTCGGCCACACATGATAAGCTATAATAATATACTTATCACAGGCAATTATAATTTCATTATGATTTTCCCAGACAAAAAAAAATGAAGTCACAAAGGCACAAATTTAAAAGCAACCTTCCAAGATGTACCTTCCAAAGATGTTTCTTTATTTTAACTACACGAGTTCTTTTTAATTCAATGTAATTTATAACTCGATTTTTTTCTAATTTTTTTAATAGGGTAAATTTTTTTAAAATTTTTTTTTGTTTCAAAAAGGTTAAAAAACAGCAGTACGCATTAAAAAAATATGGCTAGCAAATTAATTGAGATTTTGTCCGAAAAAAAAATTTTAATCCATTAAAAAAAATATTAGCGAATTTTTAAAAAAATATTTTAATTTCAAACGTTTTTAAACAAGCGTTAGAATGCATTAAAAATCATAAAAAAATTATTTTGTCAAATATGACAACATTTTTTGATTCACATCCAAAAACACTGAAACTTCGAATCATAATGAGTTAAGAAGTGATGCAATTCAGCGCAACGGCTGTTGAAATGGTGGGACCATGCGGTCCTAATGACACAGCCCATGTTAAATTCATCGTTTTCTGCGGCGCAATTTTGGGCACTACTTCCGGATCCAAAAAAGAACATTTTCAACCAACTTTTTTTGGCGACGTTTTTTTTTTAGCTGGATATTTACTAAGTACGGGTAGTGTCCGCTGTTTAAATTTGTATATGAGAATAATCTTCCGGTTATCAAAATATATTTCTTTATATATCGCATTATTAGAAAAAAAAAAAATCAAATATTCTATTAAAGGCAACATGCGTAAATACCCCGGTTTTTTTTTTCAAACTGCACAAATGTCTAAATCGAATTTGTCAAAAATTAACCGAAAAGTGAATTTTCGTAAAAACGTTGAAAAAATCCTACAAGTTGGACCGAAAAATGAAAACATATTATCTTTGAGCAACAGTATCATTTTGGGACCCATCCTCCGATATTTTAATCTCAATAAGTTCATCTTGTATAGCAAAATAATGAGTGATTTCGTACATACATCGTTTCAAATAAATTTCAATGTTAGTCATTCAATACCAATAAGAAAACCATTCTTCACACTTAAACATTGATTCCCTGATATTAGTAGGCAATTTGTTTTAGGAAAAAACGTTTTATGCTTACATAAATTGCCTGATAAAAAAATGAATCAAAAAGTTTTCAATTTCAACGAATGAAATTGCTAAGTAAAATAAAACATTGTAAATTACCAGCTTTTCGTAATGATTGAACATACAAATTTGGTAAGGTTACCAAAATGCATATAATTTAAGTTGGTTAATATTTTTTTAGTTGTTCAACTGAAAATATAAATTGGATTTTTACTAATCTTTAGATGAATGATTGCAAGACCAACCGCATACAAACGTCTATATATAACTATTATGATCTTGCATGTACTGATAAATTCTTTATTATATAGTCATCATAAAACGCGGTTTATTAACAAAAAAAAGATTGCTAAATTCATTAATGTTAAGCATTCATTACACGTACAACCGGCGTGCACATGATTGGCTTCCCAATTAGGGTGATTATACAATATACTTCATGATTTTGTACGCGTTTTTTTTTTTTCAAATTAAAACAAATGGCCAGCAACTTACACGTTCCCAAAAGTTTTTTAAAAAATGTATACTTAGTTTGAAAATATGAGGCATATATCTACAAAATCAATTCTGAAAATGGCGTAAAGCTTCAAAAACAAAGATAATTATTTTTATTATAGAGATCTTGGTGATCGGATTGTTATTATTATTTTTCTATCACATCATAATTTTATGTTTTTTTAATATCCATACAATATTAATCATTTTTGAAAATGCAACATCTTATAAAAATGAAATGAAATTTTTTCATAAAATGTAAAGAAATTTTTGTCTTTGGTAACGCAGACCGATAAAGACCAGATATTTTTTTATACCATTTACAGATTCATTAGATTTTAATCTGTAATTGTAATTACATTAATGTTTGCATATAGATGAACCGGTATCAGTTTTCAATTTTTTCCAGAAAAATACACGTTAGAAAATACAGTCAGAAGTCGAATGCCCGCGGCGGTGAAATTTTAATATCCACCACAATTAGAATGGTGATGGGGGTATAATAAGTTTGTCGATTCAGTTTGTAAAAACATCGAAAATATTGATTTCGAACTATATACATTAAATATAGTCCGGAAATCATATTTCGATGTGTTAACAAACGGAATGACAAACTTATATACCCCTCATCACCATGTCTATGGTTGTGGATGTATAAAAAATTTCACCCGCCCGGCGGGCATTCGAACTCTGACTGTATTTTTCCTAAACGTGTATTTTTCTGGAAAAAAATGAACGATACGGTCCATTATTATGCAAGCATTAAATGGTAATTACAATTACAGATTAAACTAATGAATAAATGTAAAATGTATAAAAAAAATATCTGGGTCTTTATCGAATGGTTACAAAGACAAAATTTCATTACATTTTATGAAAAATTTCATTTGCATTTTAATAAGATGTTTGGCATTTTCAAATGAAAAATTGTATGGTTTATATTAAAAAAACATAAAAATATGATGTGATAGAAAAATAATGAATAAACAATGCGATCAACCAAGATGCTCTAAATAAAAATAATATTCTTTGTTTGAAGGCTTTACGGGCAGTTTTCAGAATTGATTTTGTAAAGATATATGCCATATTTCAACTAAGTATACATTTTTTAAAAACTTTTGGAAACGTGTAAGTGCTGGCCATTGTTTTAATTGAAAAAAAAAAAAAAACGGTACAAAATATTGAGTATATTGTATAATCACCATTAATTGGGAAGGCCAATCATGTGCACCGGTTGTACGATGTAAATGAATGATTAGCTATAATGAATTTTTTAGCAATCTTTTTTGTTAATCAACCGGTTTTTTATGATACTATATAAATAAAGAATTTATCAGTACATGCAGATCATAATATTATATATAGACGTTGTATGGGTTGTCTTGCAAATCATCATCTAAAGATTAGATAAAAATCCCAATTTATATTTTCAGTTGAAGCAACTAAAAAAAATATTAACCAACTTTAAATTAAATATGGCATTTTGTAACGGCTTAACCAAATTTGTATGTTCAATCATTACGAAAAAGCTGGTAAATTTACAATGTTTTTATTTTACTTAGCAATTTCATTCGTTGAAATTGAAAAACATGTTTGAGTTCTTTTAATCGGCAATTTATGTAAGCATAAAAAAACCGTTTCTTTCCAACAAAATTGGTAGCTAAATATCAGGGAAATCAATGTTAAGTGTGAAGAATGGTTTTTCATTATTGTATGAATGACTAACATTGAATTATTTGAAACGATGTATGACGAATCACTCATATTATTATGGCTATATCAAATGAACCTTATTGAGATTTAAAATATCGAGGATGGGTCCAAAATTGATTGCTCAAAGATAATATAGTTTTCATTTTCGGTCAACTTGTAGGATTTTTGTTCAAGTTTTTCGAAATCACTTTTCGGTTAATTTTGAACAAATTCGATTTTAGACATTTGTGAGTTGAAAAAAACCGGTATTTACGCATGTGCTAATAGAATATATTGATATTTTTAATATGCGATATATAAAGAAATAATATTTTGAGAACGCGGAAAGATATTCTCATTACAAATTTAAAACAGGCGACACTAACGTACTTAGTAATACCCAGTAAAAAAAAACGTCGCGAAAAACGTTGTGAAAATGTTCTTTTGGATCCGGAAGTAGTGGCAAATTGGGCGGCAGAACGAGAATTTAAGCATGGGCTTGTCATAAGGACCGATGTCCCCACCATTTCAACAGCCGTTGGCGCTGAATTTGCATCACTTCTTACTCTATGATTCGAAATTCAGTGTTTTGGAATGTGAATCAAAAAATGTTGTCAATATTTTGACAAAATTTTTTATGATTTTTAAATTGCATTCTAAGCTTGTTTAAAACGTTTGAATTAAAAATATTTTAAAGAAAATTCGGCCAATATTTTTTAAATGGATTAAAATTTTTATTCGACAAAAAATCTCAAAATAATTTGTACCATATTTTAATGCGTACTCTGTTTTTTAACCTTTTTGAAAGCAAAAAAAAATTAATTGTACCCATTAAAAATTAAGAAAAAATCGAGTTATAAATAATTGAAATTAAAAGAACTTCCTGTGTTAGTTAAAATAAAGAAACATCTTTGGAAGTACATCTTTTGGAAAGTGCTTTTAAAAATTGTGGGCCTTTGTGACTTCCATTTTTTTGGGCTGGGAATTCAATAATGAAATTATAAATTGCCTGTGATAAGTATATTATTATAGCTTATCATGTGTGGGACAGATATGTTGTATATTATTAGCTGTTCGAAAACTAAAAAGAAAGCCTTCTAATGGCCTTCTAGGTAAAGATGACAGGGTTTGCAATATCTATATCGACACGTCACGTATGTAACTAGTTGATTTATTTGAAAAATTTGATTTTAACTTAAAGACGATCTCCATATAATAATCTTGACGGGGCAAGAAATTTCTTGCATATATAGAAATTCAATTATACAGTAAATTATATCAGAATAAAAAATGTTTCACATGGCTCCATCAACTAACTCCTGAAGTCGCAATCGACAGTCGGCTAAGTGGACAAAGCGACCGGTAAAACCGTCTCCGAAGCGTGAAAACTCATAAAATACCGGTCTTGGCGAGTTAATGCCGCATGCGAAGTAATGCCCTCTGTTTTTTGGATGCGCAGGAATAATTTTTATCGATATCTTGAGAAGGGAAAAAACCAACACAGTGACTATTATATGGCGTTATTGAGCGTTTGAATGTCGAAATTCGGGCGGCATAAAATGTCGCCCATATGAAAGAAGAAAAAAGTGTTGTTTCCACCAAGACAACGCACCGTGGCAGCAAGTATTGAGAGCGATGGCAAAAATTCATCTGAAATTGGGCTTCCGGAATTGCTTCCCCAAACCCACCGTATTCTCAGAGCTGCCCCCCAGCCGACATTTTCTTGTCTCAGACTTCAAAAAGGAATGCTCGCAGGAAAAAATTTGGCATAGCAATGAAGAGGTGATCGCCGAAACTGAGCCTATTTTGAGGCAAAACGGAAGAGTACTACGCAAATGGTATCAAAAATTGAGAGTTGTTATAATCGTTGTATCGCTCTTGAAGATATGTTGAATAATAAAAACGAAAATTTTGAAACAAAAAAAGGGGTTTTTCTTGTTAGACGGGGACTTAATCAGCCAAATCTGTTATATAATAAATTGGTTCAGTAGCTATTTCCTATCTTCCTACAATTTATAATTTTTGGGTTAGTGTTGGTTGTTATTGTTGTAATAAGTTTTTAAAGCAATTTCATCTATTTTGTTCTAAAGCTTTGGTAGCCACATAGAACTTCTGTGAGCAAGGTTGGGGTGCGTCCAGAGTGCGATCTGGTGTGAATCAGGTAGGTTTAGCTGACAAGCGAAAAGGTGACGAGTGTCAATGTGCCTTAGGTTTAGGTTATAGGTGACAGCCCATATATCAGGCTCACTTAGACTATTCAGTCGCATTGTGAATACCACATTGTGAACTTCTCTCTCTCTCTGCTTATCTCAGTGCATGCCCGAGTTCCTAACGGTGGTTCCACATTGTAGTGTAAAACCACTTAGAGAAGCTTTTGAGAATCCGCTCAAGAAATGTCACAGCAGAGGAATGGTATGTCGGTAAACTGTAAAGTATTGAGCATAATTTACGACGTATTTTAAAGCCATACGAGTCAAAAACCGTCGTAACCTTATGAAAAATACCTAGTTTTTGACAATAAGAGAATTTGTACAGTAACACTGTTTTAGAACCGTGTAATTTCATATTTTTTTTAAATTTTTGTATTTCCGAATTCCTTTTCATATATTTCCTTTCTTAAATTAAAAATGCTAACGCTTTCGTAAAAATATTTAGTTTTTTACAATTAAGTATTTTTGTACAGTATACGTTTTTTAGAATCATTTAATGTTTTTAACTTATTGCGAGAAAATGCATTTCCTTATAAACAATAGTAAATAATAAGTGTACTAGCTTGCCAGCTCGATTCACATAGCCGTAATTAAAAGAGGAGTTATTAATTAATTTAAATCAAACGCGGTTGGCAATGTCGCACAAGTTTTGTACCTAAATCCTATTTTTACTACACAATTTCCAGAAAACGCGTTGGCCAATTGCAAAACGTGATGCCTGCAAATTGTGCAAATTGCTTTTGAGTAAAAATATTCAAAAAATATTAATTATAAAGAAAATTCCTAAAATACTTCAATATGACGTTTCCAAGCTTAGGATATTAAAATAGTCTTTGAAATCAAAATTCCTGGCCCCCCCACCCTATCCCCCCGCCCCCCCCCCCGCCGCCCCGCCCCCCCCCCCCCCCCCCCCCCCCCCCCCCCCCTCTTGTGGTGTTTTTGACAATTTACACTTCTTTACGTTTTTCATACAGGTAACTACGTTTTTGACGTTTACAACTTTTTAACAGTAGAAAATTCAAAAAATTGCTATTCGGACCATCTTCTGTCACCGCAGCATTACTCGGACGAGTCGGGATAATCCCAGCTGAAAACTTTTTGTGTTAGGTCGACAGCAGGAATCGAACCCACGACCTTGTGTAATGCAAGGCGGGCATCGTAACCATTGGACCACGGTGGCTCCCTTGGTTAGCAGATGGGACACAACGTCCAGCTAACCGCTGCCTATCTATCAGCCTGATAAATAGGAATTGAGGGCGTCTGCCAGTTGCCTAAGATCTTAATTGTCGGGTTTTCGGTCGAAGCAGGAATCGAACCCAGGACCTTGGGTATGCAAGGCGGGCATACTAATCATTGCACAACGGTGGCTCCCTTCGCTTATGGACATCATATGAGTGTTCTTTGTTCACATATGAATTTTCGTTGGGAGATCTTTTCCTAGCACGAAAATGCCCTAACTATTGCCCTAAATTTGTATCTGCACCTTAGTATTCCCTTCAAGTTCAGGTTAACTGAGGGGCGTTTAGGATCTAAAAGTCCCATCTTTAATATAACTCCAGACATAAAACAATGTATTCTCTTAAAAGTGGAAATTGTCATCAGATTTCTCTGAAATTCGAAATCAAAGTATTTAAAAAAGAAGGTAACCACCTTTCAGCAGAAGTCTTCTATAAACCCTACATAAATGTCACCGCATTACTGAGGGGATAATACACTGGCTGAAAAACTTATTTGGTGTATCGGTTCGACAGCAGGACTCGCCCACGGACCCTGTGTATGCAAGGCGCGGGAATGCTAACCATTTGCAACACCGGTGTCTTAAATGTCCCATTCGTCGTCGCACAGGTTAAATAATACTGGTTTACAATTAAAAAAAAAATCATGTATCACTTTATGAGAGGGACTCCTTTACTTAACTTTTCACAGATTATTACATATTATTCGACGTCATCTTTAATACCTTTCATTTAAGTCCAACCAACGATATTAATCGGCACATTTTCCTAACTTCGAGATGTACATGTAGATTTACGTGAAGACGCACAGAAAAAAATACAACAATAACGGGGATATCTCAAAAACCGTGGTTTATACAAAATTTTTTAAACATTTGTTTTTTCCTAATTCTGCAAGACCAGAATACATAAGAAAGTCGAACACCCATCCAAGCGTGTACATTTTCATGTAGTAAAAATAGTGTACATTATATATACGTTAATTTATTTTTGGCCAGTAGACACTGTATCCTAAGTTTCCCACTTGCGCTCATGCGCTAAAGTCCCAAAATCGTTTTAGCTTGACACCTTCAGTTATCCTAGTCCAGATTTCCTGATAAAATCTGATATGCCTTTATGCCCAAATGCAATTTATCAAAAGAATATTTTCTTCTTGCAAAAGAAGACCAGGACTCTTGCGCTTCTTTTGGAGCTCAGAAGTATAATAAATGGGGTTCATTGGTCCGTATGACTCTAATCAAATTAATTTCATTTACGTCGTCTCTCTAGGCAAACATGGTGTACAGAATTTCGAATATCAAGGAACCGATACGCCAAAATCGGGAATTTAAAACAATTCCGTGTGAAATTTGATAGAATGCTCA
>PGFW01024182.1:9322-20409 GCA_003123925.1 Haematobia irritans
ATTTGGGAGCTAATATATGATATCGATCTGATAGGACCTTATTTTCATGGTTTGTATATACCCATCGATACTATCCATCACGCACCAGATATTCAAACCAGTCGGTTTTGATTTTTTTTCCAAAAGACCGGGTTCAAACTGGGGGATCGGTTCTAATAATGGTTTGCTAATTATGATGATAGGGGTTGAATGATGAACTAATTTCCTGCATGCTTGGTGGATCACCATATACTTACATTCACGCGCACAATTTCACTGAATCATCAATTTTTGTCTTCAGAGGCTCCCGAGGAGTCAAATCTGTGATCGGTTTTATTTGGTAGTTCATATATGGATGTAGGACCATTTGGACATTTTGCCATTTGGACAAATTAGAGACCACATTACTAAACACCATTAAAACAAATTCACCGATCGGGAGAAATGCTTCTCTTAGAGCTCCGCAAGCCAAATCGGGGGGATCGGTTTATAAGGGGGGCTATATATTATTACCAATTTTTTGAATGGTTATTAGACACCAATATAACACCATGTACCAATTTCAGCCGGATCGGATGAATTTACTCTCTTAGGGCAATCGCCAGCCAAATTTGGGGGTCCGTTTATATGGGGGCTATACGTATAAGTGGACCGATATGGCCCATTTGCAATACCTATCAATAACAACTACTTGTGCCAAGTTTCAAGTCCATAGCTTGTTTCGTTCGGAAGTTAGCGTGATTTCACAGACGGCGGAGACATGCTCAGATCGACTCAGATTCACAACGACCCAAGATATATATCACTTATGGGGTTCAGAGCAATATTTCGATGTGTTACAAACGGATGAGCAGTTAATTATTACACCTCCTATGGTTGGAGGGTATAAAGAACAAAAGCGCCCATATCAAATCTCATCAAAATCGGTTAATAATTGGAACTGGAATCCTGCGAACACAAATACATGGGGACGACCCAGGGCTGGATCGACTCAGGAGGGTGATTCTGGCGTCGATCGCTATATACATTATTGGGTCTAAAACAATTTTTTGGTAGGCCACATTTTTTTGGCAGTCAAAGTTTTATACCCTGGACCACTATGTGGTTTTAGAGTTTTGTTTTTTAGCAAAGCAAAATATTTTGCTTTTCCTTTCTCAGCAAACTTTTCGCCATTTTAGCATTTTTTTCAGCTGAGTCTACTAACAAAATTCTTTGGTTGTCGGGTATTTACCTATTCTTCAAAAAGTCAATTCTTGGAATTTACAATCATTTGAAAAAGGCACAACAATTTTGAGACAATTTATATTTTATAGTTTGAAACACACATTTTAATCGGAATAAAATCTTCAAGTATTTGGTGTAAAGCGTTTCTCAACATTATACAATAGTTTTGGTAAGGAATAATTAAAGGCGTCTTGGCCATCTAAATAATTAAATAAATAACATTTCCCCTTTGCAAATATGCAATCCATTCCTCAGCCCTTGATAGTAAAACGAAAAATTCATTAGACCGTTTGGAACCACAAAAACCATACGCCGTTACAAATGTTCTATACCGGAGAAGATGATAAATCTACAAAAGAAATTTCAAGAGAAGAATAATGTTCCCAAACACTTAAAAGGAGGAGCAAACAATAATTAATTGTATCTTACACTACCATGGTGACTAACAGGGATGGGTCTATTTTATACTATATATTTTTTGGCTGGCTAATATAATAATATGATTAGAAGATTGTGATACAATTAACTTCTTTCGAAAAAAGAAGTATAAGTCTTTGTCTTTATTGAAATTTGTTTGAACAATAAAAATTAAGAAACAAATGAACGAGAATTTTATGAAACTTTTTTAGATTTATTTTAATTATGTTTCCTTTAGTGTCCCCTAGCACATTGATGATTTGCCAGATTTAATCTTCAGCATCGATTTTGTCGATAACACTTTTTCAGACATCCTTCGTTGAGACCTTATCCAAATTACATAGTTTTGTCAAATCCATAGTGGTCATTTGTTCTAACTTCTCATAATTGATACAGTTACTCTGTTTGATTATGTGCCTTGACCGATTGTTTGGGAAGAGACGTTGTTTTTGATTTTTACTAATGATCTTGTTTCAATCTAAGTTTTCGATAATTTCCTTTGGCAAAATGTTGTTTCATAAGACAGGCTTATTATTTTTACGTTGCTTTCGTTTTTGCGATTCACCTGCCCAAGCATAATACCGTTCTTGAAATATAATCTTTGTGAACGGAGTATCGTTCTCATTATTTCCTCGAATGGGGAAAAATCTTCATAGGAATACGGAGATATGGCATCATCTTCAAGCTTACAGCTACCAAAATGTGGGAAGTAATTTCTTTCAACTAAGAGAATATGTTGTAGGCTTTGAATTTCTTGTCTTGAAATTATTCATCGTCATTCTATCAGCTGTAAGATCTTTGTCTTCTAAGAGACATTTGTCGATAATTGGATTTTGGTTGGGGAAATTCATATCATTTCATCTATTGCTTCGATTTCAGAGAAGCATTATTCCCATCCCCATCTTGGTTATCAATACTCTCACTCCTTATTTCTTTACTCAGGGGAGGTATTTCATCCAGTTCGTTTTCTTCTTCTATAATCTCCTTGATAGGCTCTTTGTCTGAGGATTTTGCATAGGCATTTTCCTTAGAGGTTTCCAAAGAATCTTCGATTTTTTTATCCTTTGGCTGATTTTCTATTTCATCAGCTTTCAATTTTCTCTTTTTGTCTTTGATTTTATTAGGAGACTTTTCTTCCATCTCATCTCTAGAGTCCCGTTCTTTTCCTTCATTTTGGTTGGCCATCATATTTCCATCTTGTACTCCATCTAGTGATTTAGTTTTTCTCTTTTTATCCTTGGCTTTATTCTGAAGTTTTTCATCCATAGCTTCATTAGGTTCTTCAAAATCATCTTTTGTCTCCAGAGATCTTTTAGATTTCTTTTCCATTGTGTGATGTTCCTCAGTTTTTGGGTCATCGTTTAACATTTCCTCATCCAAGGATTTCTTTTTTCTCTTCTTCGAATCCTTTTTCTTTTCGCCTTCTTTAGTACTGACCGTTGTGCCCCTACCTGGTTTTCTTTTTAATATTGCCAAACAAGGTTTGGTTTTAATTTTTATAGGCATTAAGGAGCTGTACTGTATTCCAATGCTATTGAAGCAATCCACATAATCCATATTATCGAAATCATCTTGCAGTGAGGACCATAATTCATTGTTGAGTTTATTTTTAGCTTCTACAATTAAATGGGTATACTGTAAAGCTTCTTCTTTGGTATAGTTCATTTGTTCCTTTTTACAATAGCTGTGAAAGGGGAAAGGGAAGTAAGTATACAGTTCGCTATGTAGATGTACTATATTCCATTTTACTATACCTCCAATCATCATGAATTTGTAGAAATCTTGAAACACCACTTTGAGCTGCCAAATTGGATATATGAACGGAAACATTTGTTGAACCTGCTTCTAGTGAATGTAGATGTGTTAGAGCTACACCCCCGGGATAATTTGTTCCTGATACCACCAGCAAAAATAAGGTTACACATATATTTAGGAGTAAGTGACCTCCTGCGCATAACGCTAAGAATCCATGGAACACTGATTTGGCACTGTTAGACCAACTGTAAAGAAAAAAGTATGTACCTGGATCAGATTTTTAAGGTCTTCAGAATTTTTTCAGCAAATTTTGCTTAGATCGATGACAAATGGATTAATCGGAACAACAAAAGATTTCATGAGAAATAATTTATCGTCTCAAAATGTGGGCAATCTCAGGCCTATGGATTCCGCCTAGCATTGTCAAAACCTTGAAAGATGAGCTAAACCTTGAAGATGTGGTTCAGGAAATTAGCTTAGAACTTTAATACTGCTTAGAACCTGCCCCTATTGGATGTGATTAGAGTTTGCAGGAAAAGCAAAAGTGTATGAAACCGTATTTATGCCATTCCAATTCCTCTCTTACCGGGGTCTCCGATCACAAGGGTTTCCATGAATAGCACAACAACGCCTATGCTTTCCATTTTGGCATACATAAATAGGGGACTCAAGCAGCCCAAGTCGTGTCACAAGATGGTCCTCGTGGCTCTTGACCTATTAAGGGCATTCGATACAGTCAACCATGCCAGACTATTGGATAACATCGAGAACACTTTCCTGTCGGCAGGAACCAAACGATGAGTTCGTGATTATCTGTGCGGACGGCAGTCGTACGCGGAATTTAGAGAAAAAAGTCGAAATCCCGTAGAGAGAAACAGGGAATTCCCGAAGGCGCGATAATATTTCCGGCACTGTTCAATCTCTACTTCCTTCCACTCCCTCCAGACGACGTTGAGTTTCTGTCATATGCAGACGATAGTACATTCATGGCATACGGGTCCATTGTTGATGACATATGCGATCGATTCAACACAAACCTTGCTGATCTTACCAGTTATTTCACTGCTAAAAAATTTGAGGATATCCGCCACCAAATCCACAGCCACAATATTCACAACATGGGCGGCAGAAGTACGCAGACAGTTGAAGAGTCGACGGCGAGATTATTCCGACTACAACCGTTATTTATTAATAATTAATTTTCCTTTTCCTTGTCGTAATAATGTGATTATAGGCCTTAATTTAGCAGGCTTCCTATGTATTGAATGTTTGAAATACAAAAATAAAAAAAATAAAAGAATTTTTACTTCCTTATGAGCTTTTCGATATTAGTTATATTTACATTTTTCTTAAAGATTGAATCAAAATTAAATGAACGATGAAAACAATTTCTGAATAAAATTTCCAATTATTTTTGTAATTTAGAAATTAACAATAATATTTTAATTAAAAATGGCTTCAATAATTTTCTTATTAATTCTATTTTTTAATTTTATTAAAAATTGCTTCAGTTCTTTTTATCCTAAACCACATAGTGATCAGGCGTATAATACTTTTGATCTGCCAAAAATATGACTACCAGAAATATTGGATTTTAGACCCATAAGAAATATATACGGTCGACTCAGAATCATCTCCTGAGTCGATCTAGCCTTGGTGTCGACCATCTGTCCATGGTATTCTTGTTCGCAGGATCCGGTCCAATATTATTAAACGATTTTGATGAATAATTGTATTATAGGCGCGTTTTTTTCGGCACAAGGAACGAACACTATTGAATTTCGAAAATGCGGTTCAAATTTTAGATATAGATCCCATTATATATGTAGTCGTCCGATTTCATAAGATAAGATCGTGGCGCAATTACTAGAGCCGATCTGCGTCAAATTTGCTACAAAATAATCTTAATTTTGCAACTTTTAAGTGTGCAAAATTTCATCGAATTCGGTTCAATTTATAATATAGCTCCCAAATAGTATCGCCCGATTTTCCCAATTTGGCCATAGCCCCATTATTTTAACGATCTTACTCAAAGTTGCCAAATCCTAAATTTCATAGTACTTACTATATGTGCCAAAAATCATCGAAATCGATCAGACTTTAGCTATAAGCTCCCATTATATGTATCGCCCGATTTTTGAAAATTTTATCTAAATGGACTTATTTATAACCGATCTTACTCAAATATTGCACAAGTCACCCCCCTTGGTTGACACAAACTGGAAAATATCATTACATGACGGGCTTCAGATTTGATATACCTTCCATTATATATAGACATTTCGGGTTTTCTCAATTTTGGCCATGAATACTTATTTATTAACCATGCTACTCAATTTCAAACTTTCATGTATTCTCCAGTCGTAGATAGACTTACATTTAACTCTTAGAACATAATATTGCCATTTTTCACGATATTTTATTTATTATCCACATTAATGAGCCGATTTCCTCTTTTTTAAATAATGGACTACAATACTTTATATACTATCTCTGTAGGGTGCAAAATCAGACTATAGCAACCAACTATATTTATATCAGCATTTCTGCTCAGATCTGTGACGGAACCCCATAAAAATGTACCCTTATGTTCTTAATATGGAAATGGGTTATCTCTCAAACCATAATACCAATGTTACCCCACAAATGCTTATGTTTACTAATTCAGTAGGTGTGGTTTAGGGTATGATATAGTCGGCCCCGCCCGACTTTCACATTACTCTGGAAGTTTTAAAAAAACCGCAACGCCACAAGTAGTGCGATTGGAATCTATTATCATTTGCAATTTGTGTATATAGTCCATGGAGGTTAAATGAAATAAGCCCCACCGAAAATATCGGCCATGTATACTTTTTATCTATGATAACTACCATCATATGTACTATATTTTATTTTTATTTCATTTATTTTACATTCTTTATGCTTGGCTTATTGGTTAAATGACCAAACGAAACCATTCATAATATGTTCCGGCATAGCCATATTGGTATTTCGTTCGGAATTATTAAATTTTTGGGAATTTTATTGTCTGCTACTTACTATATCAAAAAATACCATAGCAAGGTAAGCAAAAACTAAAAATATGAATTAAATTGTTATATTGTTTTAATTTCTACTACTATTATATCTTTTTTAGGATTCTAAAAATAGCACTACCGCTGGTATAATATACTAGTTAGTACCATTGCTGTTGATTCATCTTTTGGAAGAGATTATTATGGCCCGAGTGAAGTTTTATGGTATATACCATATTGAACAAAAGCTCCGATTTTGGGTGTATCCTTTAACAAAATAACCACCAAACTTATATCTTTGACACTTTTTTGAAACGACTTTAATGCTATGGTAAATTTCCTTAACTCTTTGTTTTCATACTTTTAGACTTCACCATTTTGTATGGTATTTCTATTCCGCTTTGCCAGAGCTATGGCTGTCCTTATTTTCGTGCCAATTGGTTTAATTTTAGAAAGACGAATAAGACCTTATTGTTCTAGCAGCTTTAGGTTTTGTGGCCATCTATTCGATATTATACACATAAGGAATGCGTTTTTAATCTATGTATTTCCTGTACTTAATCTTGCAGCAGCTACAGCATGTCATCGTCTGTAAGTAGATATATTTTCATTTTTTTCTATATTAATTTGAAGGTAATATGCGGATGTACAATATTCCAAAATCGGGATAGACGAAAGCCAACTGCATACTGGCAGTTGGATCTTTAGAATGTGATGTGCTCCAGAGAAGAATATAAAAGTTTCTCTGTTATACATGAGACATCTGACTACTAAGAAACGTCCGCAGAAGCTTCCAGATGTCACAATGTATGTACCATCATGACTCAAAAACTCGGCTATAGGTATGGTCATGAACAAGACCACTACGCAGTGATGATAGTTTAGAGGCAGAAAGAAGATGACGTTTAGCTAATTAAGAGCCTATACCATCTCCGGAAGCCTAGTTTCCAATACGCAAGATCAGTGCAGCTAGAAAAACATCGTTTAGCGAGCGCATTAAAAAATGCAGTTTCAGCTGTATGGATTTGGTTGGCATATAATAGGCATTAATCTGGAGAGAACCATATCCGAATTTCTATATCTCAGTCAAGGAGATACCAACACTTATATAAAAGAAGTTATGCGCAATCTTAACTAGGACCATGATTCTGGGACTCATACAACTTATATTTCGACTTACAAATTTTCCCGTGTTGAGTCAAATTATAAGCTTACATGCTCTTGTTCCTGGTGGTTCTTCCGCCAATTCGTTTAAATTGCAGATATACGTTCATACTACCCCCAAGCCAAAACTTTGGTTTCCCTGGAAGCGACTGAGAGAACATGAATTTATCTACACCCAATTGCTACTGACATCGTTTATGGTTAGAACTAGAGCGGTATCTAATCGTCTTTGAACCTAATTTCGTTCTTGATTAATGAAACATATTAGCCCAAATACTTTCGCTTCAGTTAATCTTACGACGATTCAAGAATTTCACCTCCCGCATCGTAATACTAATGCCCCCAAACTGCTTCTATTAATCATTACTTCTTGATATAACAACCAATGGAAGTAGAACAGAGGTCTTATTTCATTATTTCATGCACAAAATATGCAGGCATTTGGAATCTTCTGTATTTATGTACTCTAATTTCTCCAAAATATTCGTACCGGTCAACAACAATTCTCGATGCAGAGTACTAAGCTGGTTAGGTTAGTTGGCAGACCGATGTATCCGGCTCAATTAGACTATTCAGTCCATTGTAATACCACAATTGGAGAACTTCTTTCTTATACTGATGCTGCCCTATTCCATGTTAAGCTCTAATGACAAAGGACCTCCTTTTATAGCCGAGTGCGAACGGCGTTCACATTGCAGTTAAACCACTTAGGAGAAGCTTTGAACCCTCAGAAATGCCCAGCATTACTGAGGGGGATAACCACCGCTGAAAAAACTTTCTGGTGTCGGGTCGAAGCAGGAATCGAAACCACACCTTGTGTATGCAAGACGGGCATGCTAACCATCACCACGGATGGCTCCTTCTGAAGCTCTTTCAAAAATACAACTATTTAACGCATATAAGAACGTCCAACGGTAACTCGCTTACATATTTATGGTATACAGACAAAATTGTCAAAGTATCCCGAGGCGGCAACCATGTAAGAAGAAAGCAAAGGCGAGTCTTTCGTGCTCTCATAAGGAGAGAAGTTCCTATATCATACTCAGGAGAATGTACTTTAAGTGAAAGGTCCCAAAACTCAACAGATATGGAGAAACTTAAGCGCATGGTGCTAGATCTGTGCCACTACAATTATATTTAAGCAAAAGTTCAACTACGTAGTGTTAAGCAAAAGTTCAACTACCGACAAGCAAAGTTAAATACGAACAAATTTCAATATACTCGTGCAGTTACCGTGGCTGCTTGGCACCATACTTTTGCCTTCATAAACCGTTTAAGCGGATTTACAGTATACTCATTGCAATTACAGTATATATTATAAAGTCCGGAAAGGTAACATCTTGTAAGTTAGCCACAAGGTAGCCAAGTCCAAAAGAAAAAGGACCTTTCGGTAGATCACCGAAAAGCGGAACAACGTACTTCGAATACGATATACAGACAAATTTTCAAGCATTCCCAGGCAACAAAAGGTGTAGGAAGATGGCAAAGGCGAGTCTTCCGTGCTCTCAGATGGAAACATCGGCTCTATAAACAATAGTCAGAAAAATGGGTGATAAAGGCCCTCAAAAACTCGACAGCTCGATAAACCTGAAGGGTATGTTGCAAGATTCTGCACCATGGGCGCGGTTATATAATGAGATCTGAATACAAATCTTAAAATCGTTTTCAAGCACGGGAAACGATACGATACTTATCTCATCGTGTAAGCGGTCCCGTTTTAACTTTTTTGCGATTTACCGATTTCATAATCTCTGAAAGCTGATCTACATCAACCAAAAGAAAGCCAACTGGGACGGTTCAGAGAATACACAGATCAGCCGCTTCTGTGAGCTCCAAGACCCTGCCATTTTCATGTGCTCAGAGGGAGTTTCGGGCATCATCAACGCAGAAGCCGTTTGTTTCATACCCGTTGTAGAATTGCCAGGCGAGGCCAACTTCCACCAGAAAGCGGTGGAACTCGCAGACGAGAGTGATGAACGCCGGCGTGCTAACCCTGCTGAATCAGGGAAACTGAATCTGAAGATTAATAGATAGTTGACGGAGACAAACGGGAACATATGAGGTGCAGCCGGAGTAAGTTGGTCCAACAGTGAAACCCCTCTCGAAACCCGCTACAAGGAACGATGCGATTTCAGTCACATTGGCGGACGTAACGCTGACTGACCCGAAGAGAGCGCCAGATTTTTCAACGACAGTTTGTCGAGCATCCAGAAGTTAAAGAGCGAAATGAGAGCCACTCGTCCTATTCTGGTCTACAAGCCGAGATACGCTACAATTTAGCATTGCCCAAGATACCAATGTGACAAACAGCGCGAAACCATCCAATGCGCTGGTTCGACAGAATTTCTTTGGCTAATGCTAAAGCATCTGGGAATACAGGTAGTTGAGTACCTGACCAGACTCCTCAATTTGTCCTTGGAATCACTCATTATAGCCGATGTCTGGAAGATGGTTAGGATGATTCTACTATTGAAGCCAGAGAAAGACTCGAGTAAAGGTGAATCGTACAGACCGATATCCCTTATCTCTCCAGTATCCAAGAGGTACTACTCTTCCCCAGCCTTGTGGACAATTTTCTAGGTGCCAAACATCAACATGGATCCCGGAAAGTACAATGACTGCTTTGCATGCAATTTCTGCACACATTAATAGAGCCGTTGTCGAAGGACGCGTCGTCGTGGCACTTGGCCAATTCGAAGGCATTCGATACCGTCAACCATGCCAGACTCTTCGAGGACTTCGAGAATCATCCAACTGGCAGAACTAGCATTGGGTTCGAAATTGGGTGATATCTCCGCACTGTTCAATTCTCTACTTTCCTCTATCCTTACAATCATGCATCCTGGCCCATTTTGACGGTGATGGTAGTCGAGCTCCTGAGAAAAGGATTAACTTGCTTCACACCGCTTCAGCTACAGTATCCCTCATGAATTCTGGTCAGACTCCCTGATCTAGATGCCTCTGTATTAACATGGATTACGCGCTCGTAGAAGGTGAAATCCAACTCAACATTCTGAATGGTGGTTGCCTATCCACAAGATGGTGATTTGGATGGCTACTGCGATACCAAATCAGGAGACACAGATTTTATTTATGTCTATGGCATTGACCCCTACAGACTTGCTTAACCTAAAAGTAATATAAATCTAAAATATTTACAAACATATCCAAAGGAAAGGAAATTTGACAACATTTGGTCTGCGCACTGGAAAGGTCTTGGTCCCCACATAAAGATAATCCAGGGGTGTGCTGCGGAGACAGCCTATCGCAGTTCGAAGGGCATAATTCTGACAGATCTGTATGTTATGAGTGTCGATAGTTTAATGTGTCCACATTGGCGCTGAATAGTTTACCACAGACTGGCCAATTTCCTTAAATGCAGTCAACAAGGTTTCTTTATCCGCACCCCAAGTGCTGCCGGCAAGTGACTTAAGGACCTTGTTACTACCACGGAGCTTATCACATATTACAGTGGCATGGGCAGATGACTTAAAAAGGCTGCCGAATGTGACCCCGAGAATCTTGGGGTAGGTT
>PGFW01024184.1:0-28129 GCA_003123925.1 Haematobia irritans
TTGTAAATTGTATGACGATTTTTTAATTTGCAGGAAGTTCCAGCATTTTGACAACTTCATGCCCAGTGCCATATATTCTAGGTAATTAGAATTGTAATAACTTCTCAATCGCCGATATCTAATATGTGTTTATCAATTTATCTTACACAAAAACAAACAATTTAAGACAACTTACCAAACTTCTTAAAAATATTACATTTTTCACAAGACATTCTTATAAATGCTATTCTCTGTTATTTTCTGATGAGTGAGTTGAGCTCTTTGCCTTGCTATCATTACACGTTCATGTACTCATACTCATTTTGTTCTAACGGTATTCTTCGCATACTTCTTTTAGCTTTCGTACATATTCTCAGCGATGTGCGCGTAAACCAGTCTTGTATTTTTGTTTTTGTTTTTCCTATATCGACAGCAGTCAATCTATTTTCGCAACAAAACATTTGTTTTGAAATTCAGAATATTTTTCTATTATTTCCATCTGTCAAAGCATCTATAAACACATCTTCAACAACAAAATGCGCTCATATTCAATAGACAAATTTGTCTGAGCATACAGCAGATTTTACATAAATAAAGTTGTTAATATTTATTTGCAGTTTTTTTGTTGTGAAATTGAAATATGAACTAAACTTTCATTTTTACAACACCATAAGATTTATAATACCCCTACAAGTTACAAAAGTCAGTATTATTTTGATTCTACTTGCTTATTTTCTTGTTGGGAAACCCGGATAATAAAAATTGGTTAACAGTCTCTTTAAATGTCGACGACTAACTATTTTTTAAGCTCATCATTCCACAGTACAGCAGAAATTAATAATTAAAGGGAAAAACAACGTTTTATATTATGAAAATTTCATACATGAAATTAAACTTTCTTTAAGCAAAGATACTTTATTTATAAAAATATTTATGATGAATGAAAGTTCTTAATACACATGTTTTTTGTGAATAAACTTATTTGACCACGTGGAAAACAAGAGAGATACAGTTCATTTGGAACTCGCTGTCTGGACATTTTTGTCTTATCCTTTTTTACTTCATTCCGTAGGAAATTTTTCACATATCTTTGCTGGAAAAAAAACGAAGATACATGGAAAATTGTTAAAATTACCACCATGTCATGAAATATATTTTTTTTTAGTTCTTCATTTTTAGCTCTTGAACTTACCATATTTGGGGGCATTTTATCAAATGGTGTAAGGAATTCAATTTTCTGGAACGTATCTCATAAAATTGTGTTTACCTGGGAAAATTAGAGAATATAAACTCATTAAAACTGTTGTTGTTATCGATGTGAAGGCTATAATAAACTAAATTTCTTAGTTGACAGAAAGCCAAAGTTTTAACATTAAAACTTAACCAATTCTTCTATTTAAATTTGTACGACTGAGGGGAAATATAAAAGTTGTCCAATTTATTTGGGTTTACTCTGAATATTAAATATTTATTATTTTTTACATTAAAATAAAATTTGTACCTGAAACCATTAGAGAATAAATGAAGTATTCTAAATAACTCATAAAACTATGTTTGTTATCATGTAAGGAGTATAATAACAAATATATTTTATATTTTTTTATTCTTCATTTTAGCATGTAACCTTACCATATTTGGGGGCATTTTATCAAATGGTTAAGGAATTCAACTTTTATTTGGAAAACAGTTATCTTCATAATATTCTGTCTTGAACAATAAGGAATATAAAACTCACTTAAAACTGTGGTGTGTTATCGATGTGAAGGTATAATAAACTAAATATTCTAGTTGGAAAGAAAGCCAAAGTTTTAATATAAAACTTACCATTCTCTATTAAATTGTTACCGCTTGAGGGGAAATTATAAAAGTTGTCCAAATTTATTTGGGTTATTCTGAAATTAAATATTTATTTTTTACATTAAATAATAAATTTGTACCTGAAACAATTAGAGGAAATAATGAAGATTTTCAAATAAAACTTCATAAAACTATGTTGTTATCGGATTGTGAAGGATATATAAAATAAATATTCTAGTTGAAGAAGCCAAAGTTTTATATAAATTTACCAATTCTCTATTTAAATTGTACGCTGAGGGGAAATATTAAAAATTTATTTGGGTCTTACTCTGAAATAAATATTTTTTTTTTACATTAAATAAATATTGAATTAAATAGGTTCCAAAAAATCTAATGAAAATAATAATAAATATGCTATAAAACCAAATATTTTCTTGATAACCTAGACAGTTCATCCTTCGTCAATAATGACGACACTTAATTTTCATTTTCGTTTTAAAATGCATTTTAAGTCTATTGGGAAATGATAAATTGTTTAAGTTATAACTAATTCGACCGTTTATGAATTTGTTTTTATACTACATAAAATCCAATTGAATAAGGAAATAAATTCAGGTTTTGGTTCACTTCTTCCCTCACGATGAAAATCATATTAGCGTCTTGAAAATCTGCCGTAGTCAAATGACACGAAGGATGACGTTAATGTACTAACATAAAGGATGACTGTCCAGGGTAAAAAGTTAAAAGTTAAAAAAGAATCCTTAACCAATTCACTATTAAAAATTACAGGGCAAAAGGAGTACTAAAATTTTCCAAATTTTTTTAAGGGGTTATTCTTAAATTAAATATTTGTTTTTTAAATTAAAAATATTACATTGGTTTCCAAAAAAATTCATTAAAGAAATACTAAAATTAGATATTAAATTATTTTGATGATAAAAAGGTCACAAAAACGTAAATATTCTAGTTGAAATACAGCCAATTTTTAAAAGTAAACTTACCAATTCTCTATTTTTTAAATTTGTTCGAATCCATCTGGAGTTGCTCTGAAACTTAAATATTGTTTTTACAACAAAGAAAAAACATTAAACTGGTTTCAAAAAAATTAATTAAAAAATAAATATATACATAAAAAATCATTATTTTTTAAAAGAAAGCATATTAAAAAAATACTTACCAATTTTATGAAGTAAACTACGCCTGAGATTGGTATACAAAAATTTTCAAATTCATCTGGACATTGAATATTAGTTAAATTTCCAATACACTTTTCAACAATATGTTTCCTAATATTCTTCAATAACTTTTTTCTAAAACTGACCGATAAAATATTATAATTTCATTTAAAGGTTTAATAAACAAAACACCAATATATGTTCTCAAAAATCCAAAAATATTCATGTCTTTTACTTTCCCTTGTTTGCATACCTGTTTAAATCATTTGCAACAAGCCACGCCAACGCCAATATTAAAACTGAAGCCATGCCAAACAACAACAAAAAGCCAAAACATATCCTACAACAAACAAAAAACACATGTGCCTTTATTGAAAACAACACCTCATCCAGCCAAATTAAACCCATACCGCGAATACAAAACACACACAAACCACTAAATGAACAAAAATAAAAACAACCCACGCCATGTATACACAACAAAACTCAAGTAACATCATCTTATACATTAATCATATTCCACTATGCGATAAAGAATCTCTGTACTATGCATTTAGTTCCATCGCATCTGCTGACAATTTACTCTGAAGAATAATATTACGTAAAGGCACACCAGTTTATGAATGTATTGACGTTCTTAACTTAAAATTGGAATTTTTCATGAAATGTTATCTACCATTTTTTGACGGAAACATGTTCTATAAATTTTAATTACATGTGACTAAAAATATTTCATTGGTAATTTTCTTTACAACAATCTTTTAACTATACGGAATGTCAGTTAAGATAATGCTATCCACTCTTCACAGTTCATTTTTCGTAAAAAATATTTTCTTCATACAAAACAACATCTCTATAGCTAAATTTGCACTATTATTTTAGAAAATACTTTTACATTTCACAAGTAGTATTTATACATCACAAACGAATTCTTTAACTACAGTTTAGAAATTTTTTAAGGAAACTTTCCATCGTATTTTGTGCCATGAACCTAACGTTGCCTACTTAGAATTTGTACAATTTTCCTTTACGAGTAAGTTAATTTTCGGTTGAAGATACGAAAATGAACTAAAATTCTTTGGGAAAAATTTTGTTAATAAATTATTGTCAAAAATCTTCTAAATTTACGAGACACTTTTTTTCTGTGCTACAAATGCACAAACTTATTATACCTGTACCACAGTAGTGGTGAAGCGGATATAATTAAACACGCATATGCGACCTTAATTCTACTTGCCTGTGCAAAGTTTCAAAGTTCAATTCTACTCCTCTGCCCAAAATTTCACGTCAAATCAGAGTAGACTTTTCCATGTCTGTGGGGTATTAGTCCAAATCGCGCGAATTGATATATATGGGAGCTATATCTATAATCTGAACCGACTTCTACTATATTTTGACATTACGATTCTATAAAACGTACTTCCATTGTGACAAAATTTCATGCAATCAGGGCAAAACTCTGGCTTTTGAGGCCATATAAAATCCAATCGGACGAAAGTATATATGGGAGCTATATCTTTTAATTCTGGAACGATTTTTAACCAATTAAGCACACTTAACGATACCATATAAACCGCACTTGTTGTGCAAAATTTGAAGGCAAATCATGGTCAAAAACTCTGGCTTTTGGCGGCCAGTAAAAGTCCAAATCGGTTCGACAATCGTATATATCGGTGAGCTATATCTAAATCTGAACCGATTTCACTAAAGTTGGCACAATTAACGATTACTATTAAAACGTACCCTTGTACAAAAATTTTAATCAATCAGGGCAAAAACTCTGGCTTTTTGAAGCCTATAAGTCAAAATCGTACGAAAGATAATAGGGGAGGTAATATTACTAAATATGAACCGATTTCAACTAAATTTGGCCACAATTAACGATACTATTAAAGTACTCGTTGTGTCAAAATTTGAAGCAAATCAGACAAAAACTCTTCGCTTTTGGGGCTATAATAAGTCCAAATCGGCACGAAAGATATATATGCGGAGCTATATCTAAATCTGAACGATTTTAGCTTGATAGTTTGGCAGTTTTTACGGACTGCACAAAACATTCAGATGTACAAAATTTGAAGAACGTCACCGGTTCATAAATACGGAATTTATGATCAATTCGGTGATAACTATATATGGCAGCTATATCTAATCTGAACCGATTTTTTTCCAAAATCATAGCGATTGTCTTCTACCCGAAGAAGGCCGCATATTGTCAATTTTGAAGACGATCGGACTTTAAACTGCGACCCTGTACTTTGTGCACCAGTAATTACATATACAGACAGACGCGACAGCAGACTTCGACATCGCTAAATCGACTCAGACATTTAATTCTAAGCCGCATCGTTATACTAAAAGACGAAAATTTATTTATATGCTGTATACCTGTGTGATATATCGCAAAAGCTGATACGAAATTCAATAAATGAGACCTGTACGACAGGACAGAAAAAAAATCGTCTCGTAATAAGAATTTTTTACAATAATTTATTACCAGATTTTCCAGAATTTTAGTTCATTTTTCGTATCTCAAGAAAATTAACTACTCGAAAGGAAAATTTTACAATTCTAAGTTAGCATCGTTTAGTTTCATGGCCTACAAAATACGATTGGAATTCCTTTAAAAAATTTCTAACTGGTAAGTTAAAAAATTCGTTCTGTATGCCCTAATAAAAACTACTTGTGAAATGTAAAGTATTTTTCTAAATAATAAGTGCAATTTACTATATATTTTTTTTGTATGAGAAAATATTTTGTTTTACGAAAAATGAACTTGAAGTGGTACAATTTCTTTACTTGGACTATTCCTATTCAGTCAATAATGTTTGGTAAAAATTACCAATGAATACTTTTTTAGTTCACATGTAATTTAATTTATTATTTTTCGTCAAAAAATGTAGATAACATTTCATGAAAATTTGCAAATTTTAAGTTAAACGTTTCTCGTCATAAAATGGTGTTGCCTTTAACGAATATTAATTATTAGAAGTAAATTGGTCAGCAGTGCGATTTGAACTAATGCATAGTACAGAGATTTTATCGGCTAGTTGGAATTGTGATTATGTTAAAGATGAATGTTACTTGAATTTTGTTGTGTATAATGAGCGTGGGTTGTTTTTATTTTTGTTCATTTAGTGGTTTTTGTGTGTGTGGCTGTGTTGTTTATTTCGCGGGATGCGTTTATTTGGTGGATGAGGTGTTGTTTTCATAAGGTACATGTATTTTTGTGGTGTTGTAGAATGTTTTGGCTTTGCTTTGGTTTTGTTTGGCATGCTTTCAGTTGTTGTAGTTGGGCGTTGGCGTGGATTGTTGCATTTTTAAAGCAGGTATGGCAACAATGGGGAATATAAAGGCATGGAATATTTTGATTTTTGAGACATATATTGGTGTTTGTTTATTAAACCTTTTTTTAAATGAAAGTTATTTAATATTTTCATTTGGTTAGTTTAGAAAAGTTATTTAAGAATATTTAGGAAATATGTATGTTTGAAATTAAAGCTGTATTGAAATTTTTATTATTTCAATATAAAAAATTTAATATTCAATTCCAGTCATGAATTTGGTAAAGCGTTTGTTATATCTCAAGCGTATAGTTTGTCATAAATTGCGGTAAGTATATATTTGTTTTAAATGGTTTCTTTTTAAAAAGAATATCTTTTTATGTATATTATTATTTTGTTAAATTATTTTTTTTGAAACCAGTTAATGGGGGGGGGTTTTTTCTTCACTGAAATTTTGCAAATTTAAAAACAACATTTTAATTCAGAGCAACCCAATGGATTCGAACAAATTTTAAAAAATTAGAGAATTGGGTAAGTTTCTTTTAAGAAATTGGCTTTATTTCATTTCTAGTTTTACGTTTTTTGTGACCTTTTTATCATCAAAATTTACAGTTTTTAGACCTTATTTTAGTATTTTTCTTCAATCAAATTTTTGGGAACTCCAGATTATATTTTTATGTAAAAAAAATATTTAATTTTCAGATAAACCCTTAAAAATTTGGACAAATTTTAAGTACTCTTTTGCTGTAATTTAATAGTGAATTGGTAAGGATTCTTTAACTTTCTTTCAACCCTGGACAGTCATACATATTTTTTGTACATTAACTTCATCCTTCGTCAAGACGCTATAATTTTCATCGTGAGCGAAAAAGTGAACCAAACTTGAATTTTTGTTCTTATTCAATTTGGTTTTACGTAGTATTAAAAAAGTTCTTTAAAAACGGTCGAATTTAGTTAAACTTAAATTTACCATTTCCAATTAGACTAAAATGCATTTTTTTAAATCGAAAATTAAATTACGTGTCTCATTTTTGACGATGATGACTGTCCTAGGGCTATCAAGAAATATTTGGTTTTTTATGGCATTTATTATTTTTTTCATTAGATTTTTGAAAAACCTATTTAATAATTTTATTATGTAAAAAATAAATATTTAATTTCAGAGTAACCCAATAAATTTGGACAATCTTATTCATCATTTTCCCCTCAGCGTACAATTTAATTAGAGAATTTTGGTAAGTTTTTTATATTAAAACTTTGGATTTCTTTCAACTAGAATATTTTATTTTATTATATCCTTCGACAACGATAACAACACAGTTTTATTAGTTTTATTTAGAATTACTTCATCTATTTTCTCTATTGTTTTCAGCGTTACAAATTTTAATGAGATACCGTTTTTCCAAACGGAAAGTGGAATTCCTTACACCACTTTGATAAAATGCCCCCATAAATATGGTAAATACAAGCTAACAATGAAGAATTAAAAATTATATTCATTAACATGGTTTGTTAATTTTTTAACATTTTCATTATTGTTTCCATTTTTTTCAGCAAGATATCGTGAAATAATTACCTACGGATGAATAAAAAACAGCCATTAAGTCAAAATGTCCACACAGCGGGTTTTCAAATTGAATACTCTCTGTTCCACGTGGTCATAATTTTTATTCAACAAAAAACAATTGTATTAAGAAACCTCTTCATCATAAGTTATTTATAATAACAGTACTTTTGCTTTAAAGAGTTTAATTTTAATGTATCAAAATTTTCCATAATATTGAAAAACGGCTTGTTGTTTCCTTTAAAATTATTTAATTTATCTGTTACTGTGGAATGATTGATTTTAAAAATAGTTTAGTTCGTCGACATTCTTTAAAGGACGGGGGGGGGAGGGGGCGTGGGGGGGGGGGGGGGGGGTGACTTGACTTAATCAATTTTTATTTATCGGTTTTCCCACAAAAAAGCAATAGTACAACCAAAATATTTTACTGACTTTTTAACTTTTGGTAGGGGTTACAAATCGTTATGGTGTTGTAAAAAGAATCAAACTACAATTGTTATAGATGAACTAAAATTTAAGAGAATTATAAACTCAACAAGTTGAAAAAAAATCTTAAGGGCCTTAATCATGGTTCAATATTACTACGTTTAGTTTCATTTTGCAAATGGAAAAGGGTTCACTGTTTTTTCAGTGCTTAGCTTTTTAATTCCACAGAGCCTAGATCTAGAGCTAGTTTAACTTCCAAAAAGTGACTTTATATTAAAAAAAACAACTATTTCAGATTCAATAAACGAAATCGCTTAAGGCAAGTTCAAAAGATTTGCAGAGTCAAAATAAAGTTATTCTGCTGTGATGTTCTCACAACAACATTACAAAACTGTAATATAACAACAACAACTAATATAGTGTTAGAGACAAATAGAAAAATATCACGATCAAACAACGTTATAAAGTTAAAACCAATGGAAAATATGTTGGGGTAAATTGATCTACAACTAAACTATATGTCCAACTTAATTCCAAAATTAAGTAAATTTTAAGACCATCGTCAGAAATGCTGTTTCGATACAAACTTTCATTTTCTGATTTGTTTGTTCTATTGGTGCGGGAGGGTTTAAAAAAAAATATATTCTATTCTTAATACATTTGGAAGGCGGCGGCGATCTAATTTCCAATTTTCTGGCCAAATGATGAGAACTAGGCGCCATTAAATGCTCTAGCAACTAAAATCAACAAGTATATCTAAATATAATTCATCTTGGCGAAATAACAGCAATTCTAATTTTTGAGGCAAATCGGATTAAACCGTGTTCCTGTTAAAAATGTTGATACAAATGTTTGTTTTGATGATTATATAAAAAAACTGAATTTTCACTTTCTTATTAACAACAATGTAGGGTCCTTCTTTTTCGAAAATTCCCAAAGGAAGGCCGAATAATGTTGCAGGCATTTAGAAAGGAAGTGCAGGCATTTTAGCATGCATTGATATTGAGAAGGGCATATGGGAATGGTGTTAAGCGATCCAAAATCATGGGTTAAGAAGAGCATTGTTTTTGCGTACTTCGCAAATTTTCCGCTGGGTTCTACTACGTAGCTTTATTGTCATCAAAAGAACAATTATCGTTACTTAAGTTATATTATTTTAAACAGAAAAACATACATTTGTGGCCACGTGGAGCAATGGGGTTTAGCAGTCCGCCTTGCATGCAAAGGGTCGTGGTTCAAATCCCTGCTCCGACGGAACACCACAAAAATTTTTTTTTAATTTATTTTAATATTATTCCAAAAATTCCGAAAAGATGTTCGACATACTATGTTATTACCTATATTAAAACTTGGAGCCACCGGATCGGACATGCAAATGGTTAGCATGCCCGCCTTGGCATACACAAGGTCGTGGTTCGCATTACCTGCTACGACCGAACGCACCAAAAAAGTTTTTTCCGGCGGTGGGATTATTCCCCACTCAGTATGCTGGTTGACATTTCTGAGGTGTTTTACAAAGCTTCTCTACAGTGGTTCCACTTGGAATGTGTGGAACGCCGTTCGCGACTCGGCTATAAAAAGGAGGTCCCTTAGTCATTGAGCTTTAACATGGAATTCGGGCAGCACTCAGTGATAAGAAGAGAAGTTCACCACTGTCTGCGTTCCAATGGACTGAATAGTCTAAGTGAGCCTTGATACATCGGGGCTGCCAACATAAGCCTACCTAGAACCTACTATATTAAACTTCGAAATGTGGCTATTATCTAAAGATTTACAAGTAAGGAAAAACAGTGCTTGATATTAAACGAAATATACAGCGCTTTTCGGATATTTATAATTTTTTTATTGCCCACAAAATTACAATATTGGTAACAAAAAAAAAGTGTATTTATATATATTATAATATATTATATATATATATATAATTATATATATTATACTATATATATTATATATATATACTATATAATATATATACGTTATATATATATATATATATTATATATATATATATATTATATATATATAATAGTATTAACAGAGATGAGTGTTTTTGGAAACTTCCATCTCTGTTATAAACACATGTCTAATTTTGTTTCGAATCTGGCAAACTCCTTCATTATAGAACATGTGTTCAAAACAGACGCATTTTCGCAAATTTTTATTTACAATGGAAAATTAGGAAATTGCGTGCTTTGTCATTAAATATTTAACATTTAAAAAAATTCTTTATCGGACAGAATTCATAATGATATGAGTTGAATGTTGTTTAAGCGTGTCCTTCATATGGCAACAGTAAAAAATTGGGTTGCTGAATTTAAACGAGCATTGAAGATGAACCACGTAGTGGACGTCCAAAAACAGTAACAACAACAGAAATTGTAGCCAAAGTGCATGCTATGGTATTAGATGATCGACAAATAAAAGTGCGTGAAATTGCTAATCATGAGGCTCTCAAATGAATCGGGAGTCCATTTAATTTTTGCATGAAGAACTTACAGGGATGACAAGCTTTCTGCAAGATGCGGGTGCGCATTTGTTAAAAGTTTGATCAAAAACGCATAAGAATGAAACATTTTCTCAGCTTGTTGAATCGTTTGAGGGGGGTAGCGAAATAAAATGGATTTTAAACGTCGTTTCATAACTGTTGATTGGACATGGATCCACCACATTACTCAGAGACAATAAGAACCAATCCAAACAATGGACTGAAGCTTGGAGGAAGTGCCCAAAGAAGGCAAAACAATTCAATCGGCATGTAGGTTATGCCAACGGTTTTTTTTTTTGGGACTTCAAGTATTTTATTAATTTTTACATGTGCAAAAGGGTAAACAATAAACTAGAGTACTATTTCAACCTTTTGCCACGCATGAGAAGAAACATGATTGTCACAATCATATTCGAAGGAGCAAAAATTAATATGAATAGCGAGCTATTTTTTGCCGGCGGACCATGTAACATTTTCACCTGAAACCATGTTTGGCTCAGTGACATGGGTTCTAAGAAAAATAAGGATTGTTCCTCATCTAAAATGTTATTATATTGATAAAAGAATTTTTGTTTCCATTAAAAGCAATTGGTCACGATCTTAAAATGGGTGTGGGTGTGTTTTATAATGTTTTTCTTCCAGTTAAATAACATGGTCACAACCTAAAATGTTTTGATCTTTATGAAAAAACTTATTTCGTCGTCTAAAAAAGGGCGCCACTTGAGGAAAGACAACACGAAATTAACTTTATTTATTTGTTTTTATTTATTTATAAACTTAATGTCATTGTTTATTTGTTATTTACAATGTACGTGCCAAGCAAACATCACATATTTTTACACACTCTATTTTGGTTTCAATTTCAACAATAAGTAATCATTCTATATTTACTTCGTGCCCAACACAACTGTACCAACGCAGACATCACTGTAACTGCAAATAAAATAAATTATACCATATATCAAAATTACAGAACAAAACAGCGTACATTTTCAACTTACACTATTTCCTTTTTGTGGTCACTTTAAAACACGTTGCACTTTCTGATAAATAATATTAACACAAAACACAGTTATTCCGGATCTTCCGCTCCATTCAACGAAACAATCAACACACGACTAACGCGAAAAATTAAAATCGTGTGTACCTGCTCAATGTTTTTTTTTTCGCTGCAAAAAAATTAAAACAGTAAATGGTCACGAACACAATGTACATGCGTCTTTTATGATCATGTAATGGTTCTAGACATGTTCTGACGTAACTATAAAATTACTTTTTTACTCTGCAAAAAAGGCAAAAAAAAATGAATGCGTCATGGAAACATAATTTTCCCGGCCATATGTAATGGTCTCAAATACTATTCACTTTAAATAATAGAACATTTGTTTGCGGCATTTTGAGAACATGAAATGCTTATTGCCAACATATATTCTTTTCTCAGTCGAAAAATTATTTTTACAAAGACAAATACATCGGTTTCGCGCAATTTACCTACTCTAAGCAGTAAATGGATCGCGCGCAACCATTGTCCAAACATGGTTTTTTTCTGTGCGCGTACCATATATTCCAAAACACATTTCTGCTTCACCATATATATTCAGGATTGGGTCCAAATAAAAATTGTTTGTATTCTTCAAACATATTATGTTTTACCTTAGCGCATTACACTGATTAGAACAAAATTTTTTTAATTTAAAATTCTGAGTTAATTCTATACCCATCATTTTGAAAAACAGTCGCTTTCGTTTGTGTTAGGCCTGTTTATAAAATGGTCAAAAAGATATATAACCTGATCCAAGACTAAAACTCGAAATTTTCTTCGATTTTCATGAACGTTATGCGTGAGGAATTTAAGATTACTCTTCAACTCAAAACGTAGTTTCGTAACTGATCCTAACATCTCAATGTAGGGACTCCATAGTACAATTTTTTTAATTCTTAGCTTTAATAATTTATGAATAACCGGAAGATCACTTTGTTGTTTTGATCTCACCTTTAAAACCATTGCGTTGACTAACTACAAAGAGTAGCTAAACCAACAGACGGAAAATAATGTTTGTGTCAATTTATTTGAGCAAAAGCCCTATAGGACTGCTTGTGATGGTTGAATCAAAGAATCAAAAAACAAAGTAGACGAACAACAAGCCTTTTTGGACAGGTCGGCGTTAAAACCAAAATGGACTATTCCGTTTGGTCCGACCATCGGACCAATTCTAAAAATTAAAAGTCTTTTGGACCAATTTGGTTCGATCGGACCAAAATGTCAACGCTGATTACAGTGTAAATAACATAATTACATTATTTTTACTATTTTCGGAATTAAGGCAAATGGGCAAAGAACAAAAACATTTTTTTTTTTGGATTTTATGCGGTAATTTTTAACACTCACAAAAAAAATGACCCTTATTTCAGCTAAAAACCATTTACACTTTATTTTTAGGTTCATGGAATTATATTTTTGGAGAAAGATTCCTTTACTCTAATAATTTCTTGGTAACGTTAGTTAAATGAACTAAAATATGGGAAAATTATACACAAATGATGCAAAAATATTTACTAAATTCGTACTTCTTACAAAATAGTTAATTATTTCTTTAACTTTTTAAATCTCACTACAAATGTGTCCATCTTGAACTTCGTGTGGCCCACGTAAAGCAATTTCCTTTTTTTATTTATTTAAGCAAATACATATTTGATGCTTAACTTATATTACAACTAGTCTCTATTTATCGAAGAAAGTGATTTTATTGAATTTAAAATTCTCCTAAGTATCAATATCGAACTAGGACAATTTTGCTAAATTTTTCATTGCGATAGAGGCTTTCATATATTTTAAAGCGAGTTAATAAATCGTATGGTTTTGAAACGCGGCGCAATATTTTTATGTTGATTGGAAGTTTGGAAGTAAAATTTCGGCCTTCGCGACTTAGTTATGGCTTCTGGCAGGCGGATAAGATGTTTTTCTGCAAATTCTAGAGATTTCCTCTGATTGTGTTCATTTTTAAGTTCTCGGTGGATGTCACTATTTCGGACAGGGGACCATGGCTGAATGCCATAAATCCATATTGGCTTTAATGCTTGTTTATATATTAAGAGTTTATTATCTGTGGAGAGGACTGAATTTTTTCCGATCAACCAACTTAGCTTGCGGTATTTAATATTTAGTTCTTCACATTTTTTCAATATTGAATTTTCCAATTTTATTTTGAATCCAGTGTAAAAACCAAGCATATTTTTGACTGAGTTCGAAAAAGGAACTTGTTCAATTGCCTATTTTTTTGGGATTTGCTAACTGATCCGCAAGTCAACGATGAAACAGATTTGGCTTTCACTGTTTTGAGATTTTAGACACCAGTCTTTTGTCATTCGTGTTACCTTGTTTTAAAGACGCTTGAAGCTTATATCGGATACTATTTGTGATTTTTTCCAGAGGACATTAAAACTTGTGTTCATCAGCAAATGCTTTCCAATGAAACATTCTTCGTTAACAAGGCATATCGTGAGTTGAATAGTGATATGCAGTGGTCCATTTACTGCCCGGCGGAACCCCCCGCATATATTGGATATTTGATTAGTGAATTCATTATCATGGCATACTCTGTAAAATCGATTACTCAGATATGAGCTTTAGAATCTCCACAATATTTCTTTGGAAGTAATGTGCTTGAGCTTTGAGGAACTTGCAATACTCCATCAAAGGCTTTGGAAATGTCCAAGAATACAGCAGGGCAAACTTGTTTTTTTCTCGAAGGCTTTTCCAATATTATCGGTGACACTATGTACTTGTTCGATTGTCGAGTGCTTTTTCCGGAATCAATTGATGATCCGTATTATATTTTTTCGAGCACAATAAATGATTTCAAGTCTTTGCAAAAGAAGTTTTCGAATAGCTTACAATTTTCCCCGTTTTTCTGTATCATACAACATCTTGCAACTTTCAGGCACAGTTGGAATGTATTAATTTTTTAGGAGCGTTCATTGTTGTGGTTTAGACGTACAGATCCATGGTATGCGTAATTTTCTCTAAGGAGATCTTCCTTAATTTTATCGAAACCACCGATTTTTTTACCTTCAATTGCATTCACTGCATTTATAAACTTCTTTATACTTATTTTATTCACACGGCTTTGTGTCGCTAATTGCATAGTTTTATTTATTTGATGTAAAGATTTTGGGTTCTTGTATTTGCTTGTATACATTAAGATTTGAATAGGTCATCTGGAAGATTATTCGCAAATTCGTTCACCCTTTTCGTACTTGCTTTTGCCCTTGACCATTACCTTTATGTATTGCGGCGTTTCTGACCAATTGCGTTCTATTTTTTAATTTTGCTGCCTTTTCCAGAGAGAATAGGTCGGGTTTTCTGTTGGGACTTAGATTGGACACATACTATGTTTGGAATGTACGCGTCATTTATATTTGTTGTTTTTTTTTATTAATCTGCTAAGATTTTTTGTAGCATTGTTTAACACTCTTTTATCCTCTGGTGATCGAGTTTGTTGCCATTTTTCCTAATCCTTCTTTTATAATTTATTCGATTTACTATGTATTGTGGATACTGAGGCGTATTTGTTTGAATATTTGGTTCTGGAGTACTCCCAAAGCCGCTTGTTGCATTAACACTTTGTAAAATGGCATCGACTTCTTCCTCATATCATTTTGGATTGTAGATTGGGCGAATGTTCTATAGGACGTTGGTAATTAATGTGACGAAAGTAATCCCAGTCGGCTTATTCTGTTATTTGTTATGGTCGAAAATCTTAGTTGGTTTATTAGTGCTTTCACTTAGATTACTGGGATATATAGGAGAATGCGTCAGAACTGAGTCATGCCCTCTTCAATTACCAGTTTGTTTTCCCTGCGGATTTTTCTAGTAATAAAAAAGTCAATCAAGATCAGGGTTTTTAACAACGCTCTGTTGGCCAGTAAGTTGGCTTACGGTAGATCATTACTGTACATCCTTGTATTCATATATGTGCTTCTGCCCTTTGGTTTGTGGTCAATCTAGGCCCCTTGTTGTGTTCTTTGCATTGAAATCTCCTCCATAACAAATATATGTTTCATGTGAATTTAGCATGTCTTTGTACTTGATATTATGTCGTTGGTCGGACTGTAACACAGATGAAACTTGATACCAGCGTTTTTGTTTATGTTCATTTTGATAGGTAGGTTAGGTTATGTAGGCAGCCGATGTTATCAGGCCTCACTTAGACATATTCGTCATTGTTGATACCACATTGGTGAAACTTCTCTCTTATCACTGAAGTGCTACCGCCCCCCGATTCATGTTAAGATCACTAAGGACAAGCGACCTTCTCTTTTATAAGCCGAGTCCGAACGGCATCTCCACATCTCGCAGTATGAAACCACTAAGAGAAGCCTTTTTGAACCATCAGAAATGTCACCAAGCATTACTTGATGGCTGGGATAATCACCGCTGAAAAACTTTTTGGTGTTCGGTCCGTAGAAGGATCGAACCCACGACCTGTGTATGCAAGGCGGCTGCCAACGGTCGTGAATTGTTTACAGTTGTAACTTGAAATTCCTCTACCGATATGAGTTATTTCAAACCAATGTTTTATTAAAGTTTTATAATAATAGCCATCCTCCTCTTTGTGGTGTTACTTGGATGCGGGAGCCATGAATACGTCGTAGTCTTTGAATTCAGAAAATTAATCTTTTAACAAAATGCGTCTCGCCTTTATGAGACATTATATCATATTTGTTTCGCATAAATGTACCGAAGTTCATCTATGTGTTTTAGGATACCACCTAACCTATTCCACTGCATAATTTTTATTGATGTCTACATCTGTTAAAGTGTATTGAGAAATTCTCCTCTACAAGCTTAAGCGAGTTGTTCTTAAGCACATGTTAATTTGATTCGATTGACTCCAGTTTTTGATCAGGATTTTTGAAAGAATAGGTTTCGTTGCGTAGCTTTTGTGGCGTTTACCTGGTTGAGGCGTTTTTGTTTTTAACTGCGTCAAAGTACAAATTCTTGTAGTTTCTGAATTTGAATTGTTTTTGATGTTTTTGCGGAGGTAGTTGATACTGGTTTCATTTCTTTGTGGTCTATTATTGTTTTGGAGCCGATTTTCAGAGTATTTGAACACCGTTTATTGGCGGTTTTGCTTTTTTGATTTGCGCAACTTTGAAATTCCCTAGCGTGCAATAACATCCCTATAGCTCCGCAGGATGTTGTTTATCCGGCATTTCACATTTTCTGGAGAAAAACGAACGGGTTTTCACAATTTGGTTGGGTTTCGTGTTTGCCGCGAATTTAGCGTCACCTTGGTTGTTTAGAGAAGTAGTTCTTTGTATGATTATATCTTCTGACAGTTCTTTACATCGGGGGGCAATAGCTTTGGAAGTTTGATGGCTTCTATTTTTTGACAATGTGTTTCAAAATTTGCTTTATTTCATACTTAATAAATCTTTTTTATATTTCTCGAAGCGATGGAGCTTAGAATTAAAATATTTTGGGGACTCTTCGTATAGTATGAGTTTGTTAAAAGCATATTCGAAATAACAGGTGGCTGATTAAGTCCCGGTCTGACAACATAGATGGCGTCCTAGTTATAAATTGGCATATTATTTTTATATAGTACCAACCTTTCAAATGATTCGATCGTCAAAATTTGACGTCTTTTAAGTCAATTAGTTTGTGGGATGAGCAGTGTCTTTTGCGAAGCACTTTTGTTATTGTGAAAAAAAAATGGAAAAAAAGGAATTTCGACTGTTTTGATTAAAATACTGTTTCTGAAGGGAAAAAAACTTGGCTTGATAATGAGTTTCCGGACTCTGCCCCAGGTAAATCAACAATAATTGATTGGTATTGTAAAATTCAAGTGTGGTGAGATGAGCGCGGAGACGGTTGCACGCGGCGTTGGACCGCCCGATAGAGGTGTTTACCGACGAAAACATCAAAAAAATCAACAAATGATTTTTGACATGACCGTGAAATTGAAGTTTGATCGAGATAGCAGAGGCGCTTAAAGATATCAAAGGAACCTTGCTGACATATCATTAAATCAATGATATTGGATATGCGGAACCTCTGTGCAAAATGGTCGGTGCGCGCACTCACATTTTTGATGACTTCTGAGCGAATGTTTGCAGCTGATTAACTCGGTAATACACCCGAGTTTTTTCGTCGATATGCTGACAATTGGATGCAACATGGCTCCATCACTTACACTCCTTGAGTCTAATCGAGCATTCGCCTGAGTGGGGACAGCGACCGGTGAACCGTCTCCGAAGCGTGGAAGACTCAAAAGTCCGCTGGCCTAAAATAATGGCCACTTGTTTTTTGGGCGTGCGCATGGAATATTGTCATCGATTATCTTAAGAGGGAAAACCCATCAAACAGTGACTATTATAGGCGTTTATTTGGAGGCGTTTGAAGACCAAATCGCGGCAAACGCCTCATCATGAGAGAAAAAAGTGTATGTCTCCACCAAGACAACGCAACCGCTTTTTGCCACAAGGTCATTGAGAACGATTGCAAACATCTCATGAATTGGGCTTCGAATTGCTTCCCACCCACCGTATTCTCCCAGCTGGCCCGCCTCCCCAGCGACTTTTTCTTGTTCTTCAGAACCTCAAAAGTATGCTCGCAGGGAAAAAATTTCTGCTTGCAATTTGAAGAGTGATCGGCCGAACTGAGGGCCTATTTTGAGGCCAAACGAAGGAGTACTACCAAAATGGTATCAAAAATCGTTGTATCGCTCTTGAAGGGAACTATGTTGAATAATAAAAACGAATTTTAAAAAAAAAAATGTGTTTTTCTTTGTTAGACCCGGGACTTATCAGCCAACCTGTTATTGAAAGGGCCTTGTTTCTTTCAGATCCGAAACAATTTCATTGGGGCTGCAAAGGGTGATGTAGTTTTCGCTCCCCACACGTATAGAGGCGTCATGTTTTGCTTTTCATATGAATCCATTGTATGTTGGCTTCATTTAAGAGCTTTTGGTTTCTTCTCTGTAATCAATTGGCTTCGAACGTTGATATTTTAAGAGAATTAATAAAAACAAAAAAAAATATGATCATCTATATGTTTTATAGTAAATACATTTAGATGATTTTTGGTTTTATGATGTTGCGGAGGGCGCGTGTAATTTCCACAGCGCTAAACCTATAATAGGTCGGTGTGCGAACAGGCCTTGTTTTGACCACTCGTAATAGTATTCGTTGCATCCAGTATTTCAGGCATCTAGATTTTACAGTCTCCGCCTTGGAGTTCTATCGGCGATGCTAGAGGACTCCACTGATATTTTCAAGTAGACTTTTTCTTGCCCCTTTTTTACCTTTTTTCTATTTTTTCAACCAGGATCCACTCTGCGTTTTCTTTGCCAATTCCTCATCTCTGTTGCATAGATTACTTTTTTGGGGTGATTCCCGTTCTTTAGCCATACTCAACAGTTGCGTTAGCTGGCTTCTTCACTAACTGTCCATTAATTATTATTATCTGTTCTATGAGATTGTTGCGAACTGTAGATCCGCAATCTGTATTTTCCTTCATGCTGTGACTGCAAATATTCTCAAACGCTCTTATTCTCTCTTGGAATTAATCAATGTTGCTGATTTTGCTCCAGTTCTTTTGAGTTTGAAAACTCTGAACATGCTTAGGCTATTCTCGCCGTAGCGGCTGATGGAGTTTCATCCATTTTTAAAAATAACCCAATTTAATATTTGTACGTTATGTTACCGTTTCTTGTATCATGGATCAATTTCAGCGAGCTTAGCAGCGTTGTTCTGCCTTATCTGGGGGTAACTAGAACAATTGTTTCTTGGTTATGCTGAATAGATTCTTCTGTCTCTATCAGATTGTTTATCGTTTTTGTTTATAGTTTTATACAGTAAATATTGACTATGGAATCTCACTTGCATATTATTGTGTTGTTTGTGTTGAATTTTTTATTGATCTGCCAGTTTTAATATTAGCGCACTCCGTTGTTTAGTTGCAGTCAGCAAAATCCAGTGTAGATTCCCAACTGAACTCGAGTAACTGTATTTTTTTATTACAAAATGCTTTCTTTGAGATACAAAAAGCTCCTACAGCTATCAGCTACAAATTTTTTTAACAAGCGAAAAAACTTAATTTTAATCTAATTACATTTTCTTAGAATTTGTCCAAAAATATTAAACTTTTTTTGTATATCGTCCTGATGTCAGCGTTTGTAATCACTCTTTAGGTCTAAAAAATTTTCTAAAAAATAATTAAAAATTTTTCTAAATTAACCCAAAACTATTTCTCTTCTGATGTGGTTCACTGTTTTTTTTTCAGTGCTAGTATAGTGTTATCTTTGGAAATCCAAGTAATGTTTTATTATATTAAAAAATTAATTTCATTAAAATTCTGCAATCAATTAACGTAAAAATACGTCTCCGAACAAATAATGAAAAGTAACTAATAAAGTGCATAAAGGAGAGCGATCGTTTGTATAAGAGTTGTTCTAGCGCTGTGACCTGAAACTTCATCATACTCAACGCCCATTCACGAAGCCAAAATGTTTATTTCACGCCACGCTCACGCCACGATTACGTTGTGGCTACGCAATCCCACTCACGCACATTCACGAAATGAAACCAGTACTCACGCCACGCTTCACGGACAATTTCACGGTATTCACGACAAATTCACGAGACACGACATCTTTCCAAACTGGAAATCAGCAACACGGTAACAAAATTTGAAAATAGAATATAGTTCGAGAGCTAAATTTAATTTCAGTTTACATTACGAGTATGATTAAATATTGATTTTTTTTTCGCCCTGAAGCCTTGATCTTTGCAGAAATTCTCTATTCACGCACACTCTGAACCGATTTCTTATTTCTCACCCACGCTCACGTAACGCATATCATTTTAGTCCCTCTCACGGCACATTCACAAGAGTTCTTTCACATTTTCTGTTTTCCGGACTCACGTGATTTCACCGCGCACACCTCTAGTTTGGTAGGCAATATAAAACATAAATTTCTCTCTTGACCATTCCTGACACTATTCTTGTTTCTTCACTGTAAATGAAACAAAAAAAAAAAGAAGTCAGGAGCAATTTCAAGACTTTAAAACAAATACGGTTTAGAGAATATTTTGTGAATCACTTATCATCAAATTCGGTACATATTTTCTCTAAGGAAATCTTTCTATGAAAGGGGTCTAAACGAATATGCATCCTATAGTCCATATGTACGCTGATGCTTCGGTGAGATGGATTCCAACTCCTAAAACTATGTTGGACTTGCTTTTAATAATTCTCAAAAATTCCTCAAAATTAATTTACTCCGTCTTTATCTTTATTTCTCTGTTTGACTTTCTTGTGTCTTGACCACCAAAGCTAAAAACAGTAGTTAAAATATAACCACGGAACCAAGTGTCTAGAAAACTTAACGAACATTTTTTACTTATACATAAGTTGAAGGACAAATTTTTGAAGCGGTAAATGTAAACACCATTACGGATTTCTAATGATGACTACCTGCAGCTTGTTTACCAATTTTAATTAAAATTTTGAAGGCTTCTCTTTTCCTCATTTTTAGCAAATTTCTTAGTATAAAGTCAGGAATTGAAAGTATGTTAAAAAATACAATTTTCACCAGGATTATACCTTGGATCCGGTGTTTATGATTTGTTATGCGTTCTCGCTATTTTAGTTGCAAATTATTAATATTCTGTTAAGATAAATAATATTCACACAGTGGTTACATTGGCCTTGAATTATTGTAGTAAGTGAAGTAAACTATTCGGTTGCAATATTATTTTTAACCTTATCCCTGGAGATAGAATTCAACTTAAAAAGTGTATTACTAAGTTCGAGTTTACAATCATTTAAAAGTATAAAACTGTACCTCTTTCAATTACTGAATTTTTCTTGTGTGTTGTTGGTTATTCTTTCGCGATGGTACATGTTTTCGTTCAATAGAGATCCATTAAGTACATGTGGGGCAGTTGTTATTTTTCTTGCTGCTTGTGTTTTTCTCTGGCGTCAGTGTATATTTTGTTTTTGATGGCTTTAATTTGCTATTGTGTCTTCGAGTTTTGATTAGCCATTTCAGTTCTGTTTGATGCGTTTAGGTGAAAGATAGGGTGTTTATTGAAAATTTGATACGTGTTACTTACGTGTGAGGTAATTAAGTGTTTTTAAAATCTCAGTTTTAAGCAAATTGCAAACAATTTTTTCGGTAAACGGTTTATTCAACAATTTTTTGCTATTAAAATTTTCTAAAACATGAGGTTAAAGCATGGTAAACTTGTTTTGTATTAAAAAATCTATTTATACACATTATAAGTGGAAAATTGAATGATTTTAATTACTCTCAAGCCGGCTCACAAGGTAAAGGTGATTCTTTTAGGTTGAGGATTTTATGCATTAGTATTTGGACAGGATTCACGTGGATTTCCAGACATCGGTGTCAAGAGAAAGCATGCCTCAGTATTGCTTTGACATTTCATCAATGAATAGGACTTACTAACGAGGCTAACCTCGATGGAATTCATTGAACTTTTTTACAAAAATCAGTGGCCAGAAATCGCTTCTTTTTATCTGACAAATGTTTGTTCCAGCGATGAGGCTTCAAATTTCTGGTTGAATTGGCTACGTAAAATAAGCAAAAATTGCCGCATTTTGGAGTGAAGAGCGAACCAGAGCCGTTCAAGAACTGCCCATTGCATCCGAAAAATGCACTGTTGGGTTTTGTAACGCTGGTGGAATCATTTGGACCGTCATTTTTTTCAAGATGTGTTGGACCGCAACGTACGGTGAATGGCGCATCGCTATCGTTCGATGCTAACAACTTTGTTCCAAAAATGGAAGAACTGACACATTGGTTGACATGTGGTTTTCAACAAGATGGCGTACATGCCACACAGCTCGCCGATCTCTATTGCCATTTGAGGGAAAACTTTCGCGAGACCACAATTCATACTCAAGAAATGGACCGGTAGTTGGCCACCAAGGATCATGACGAATTTGACGCCTTTAACATCTATTTTGTTGGGCTACGCTTCAAGTCTAAAGTCTACAGCAAATTTTAAGCCAGCAACTATTCCAGCTTTGGAAGACAACAATTTCGAAGAAATTCGGGCTAATTCCGGCCGAAACATGCTCGACAAAAGTTGCCCAAAATTGGCTTTCGACATGGAACCACCTAAAGACGCAGCCGCGGTCAACCATTCATAAATGAATTATCTTCAAAAGTTAAATGTCATGGAACCAATCTAACGTTTCAAATAAAGAACCGATGAGATTTTGCAAATGTTATGCGTTTTTTTTTTAAAAAAAGTTATCAAGCTCTTAACAAATCACCCTTTAGAAGGCTCTTTTCTTAGAGGGATGTTAAAAACCAATTCCCAAGTGGAATCCTGGAAATTATGTCTAATTGTATAATATTTTTTTTACATACATTTACAGAATGTATGTAAAAAGTTAAAAGTTCTCCTGATGAAAGGAGACATAGATATAGTTTTTACTCAAGAACCATACATATATAAGAATAAGATTTCCTGTGAATTAAGCCTCCGGGTTTCAAACACTTTTGTTAATACCGGTAAAGCTAACAATCGTAGCATGTATAATTGCTAGAACGAAATACTACAACTTTTTTTCTGTTCCTTATTAACGCAATGCAACACACTGTCGTATGCCAGTTCTTTAGAGATATCCAAATACAAATATGGGTATCTTCGGTCTACATGGTACATCGATTTAGGGAAGAGCCTCATGTCGCCGTTAAGCCTTAGTGAGGAGTCACTGAAACAAAGACAAACTCATTATGGATACGATGCAAATGCCACATCATAGTTAATTTGGGAAGTAGTGATCTAAGCAACGCGAGAGTCGTACATAGAGTTAATTTTGCGTCAGTAACCTGGTAGTTTTGCAATCAATAAGGGCGATGCCAACCCAACCTTCGTGCACCAAAAACAAGCAAGAGGTTTTGGACGTCACATTGGCACCTACGGAACCTGAATGATAAAGATATCTGGTGGCAAGTTTTGAGGAAACATAGGCTTCTCAGATTCATCGCTACATCAGTTTTCCAGATTGGATGTTCGTACTTCAAAGACATCATTTCGCTAAATGTTGGAAAGCTGATCTGGAATAGCTATATAGGGTATCGTTCAATATGATGGATACCGGAATACCACTGATGCAAGATATCGAACATCGCAGGTGTGCAAGATATCGAACACGCAGTGGAGCGGATTACTAAGGCTGTTCAACATCTCACTGAAAGCTTGCATTGCCCTAGAGGGAGCCCAAGGGAAAAAATCGACCACCATGGTGGTCTTACGGAGTAAGTAATATGATGGAAATCCTGCAGGACGCTCTTTTAAAACAAGCAAAGTCCACCAGAGCTCACTGGGGATTGGGACGCTTAACAAGAAAGAAATCTGAAAAGGATTTACTAGCGGAACTGAGAAAGGCTCAGCATAAACTCTTGGGAATGTTTACTGCAGCGTATTGAGAATACCGTCCGAGGCTTCCGACTACGGAAGGTACTGACTCCACTAACTCCTCTCCACGGTTTCCATTAAAAACATCAGAAGGCAATTGGACAACATCCAGTTGAAGAGACGCTTGGAATATTATTGGACAACTTTTCCTAGAACATCAGGACGGTTGGGACCATGTTCTGGCAGTGCTAACAGTGTGCTCAACGGTTCATTTTCTATCGAGGGAAACTTGTTTCGGGAATCTAGAATAAAATGGGACGTTAAATAGCGTTGGGTCATTCAATTCCCCCGCGACCTGACTGGAATTACTCCGGCCTTGAGTTACAAGCCAGTGACTGACAGAATTTATCCCTTGGTTGGACGGTGATATAAAGGGTGATCTTGTTAAGAGCTTTGATAACTCTTTTTTTTAAAAAACGCCAAAATTATGCAAATCTATCGGTTCTTTATTTTGAAAACGTTTAGATTTGGTCCATGACATTATACTTTGAAGATAATTTCTTTAAAAATGTTGGACCGCGGCTGACGTCTTATTTTTTGGTGGTCCATTCGGAAAGTCCAATTTTTGGCAACTTTTTCGAGCATTTTCGGCCCGAATAGCCCGAATATTTTCTTCGGAAATGTTGTCTTTTCCAAAGCTGTGATAGTTTTGCTGGCTTATTTCTGATAGAACTTTAGACTTGACGTAAGCCCACAAAAAAATAGTCTAAAGGCGTCAATCGCATTGATACCTTGGTGGCCAACTTACCGGCCATTTCTTGAGATTGAATTGTATCTCCGAGTTTTCCCTTCAAAATGGCCATAGAATCGCGAGCCTGTGCTGGCATGTAGCGCCATCTTGTTTGAAACCACATGTCAACAAGTTCAGTTCTTCCATTTTTGGCCAACAAAAAGTTTGTTAAGCCATCGAACGCATAGCGATCGCATTCACCGTAACGTTTGCGATCCCAACAGCCATTCTTTTTGAAAAAATCGGTCCAATGATTCCCACCAGCGCTACAAGCCACACCAAAAACAGTGACATTTTTCGGGCATGCATGGGGCAGTTTTGAACGGCTCTGGTTGCTCTTCATCCAAATGCGTGCAAATTTTGCCTTAATTTACGTAGCCATACAACCAGAAATGAGCATCAATTCGCTGAACAAAATTTGATCGATAAAAAAGCGGATTTTTCTGCCAACTTATTCTACGGCCCATTCAACTGAAATTCGAGCTTGTGGCTCGGTTAGTAAGTCTAATTCATTTATGAAATGTCAAAGATTTCTGAGCAGTCTTTCTCTTTGACACCATGTCTGAAATCCCACGTGATCTGCACAATTATAATGCCCATGAAAATCCTACCTCACAAGATCACCCTTTATAAAGGACTGTATAAAACTTAGCAATATATTCCGAAAAGTGGAGGGACAACAAAAGTCGTTTTCATACCGTAAAGCAGGAAGCCTCTCACTCGAGTGCGAAGGATAACTTCCGACAATCAGCTTATCTCATTCCTACTTAAGACTCTGGAGAGAGATGAAAGATATTTATCTTCAGACTTTAGCATCGATTCAGTTTGTTCTCGAAACGATCAGCATGCATACTCGAAGGGCAGGTCTACTGAGGAACAGCTTTTGCATGACTAGTCACATTGTCGAAAGACAAATGGAATCTTTGATAAATCCTTGCCAAGACAGATTTAGTCCATGTACTGCAAAAGATCGCAAAAACTCCCACGGTTTAAGCCCATATCCTTAGGGGGGTATTGAAATTCACTTGGTGAGTGTGCCCAAAATACCTTGGGCGTTATTCTGGCACAGTGAAGCCTGAACTTTAGGCTTCATTATTGAAGATAGGACGAGGAAAGCCACGGCAGCTTTGTACTCGAAAATTGTCGCATTGGTATATACGGGCAGTGAGTATAAGACCTTATATTCTATATGGTGTTGTAGTCTGGTTCCGGCCACTTCAGCAGCGACAGGTTATAGATTAAAGTTCAGCGTATGGCGTGACTTGTGTTATCTCAGGGCGATTTCAGTAAGACAGGAACAAGATTCCCTTACATGTCATGCTGCAATCTATTGTCTTTAGACATTTTGGCCAAACGTCAGCTGCAACAACGGGCTGCTGCGTTGCGCGAGCTATCGCTTGTGGTCGGAAAAAACTGTACGGTCACATCGGTCCTCCAATATAATGCCAGATGTGCCTAACGATTAGTGCGATTACACTCTGGCGAAACCACCTTTTTCGACAAAAAGTTTTGAAAACTAATCTTAACAGTGAGGCGTGGGTTACACAGAACCCCAGGGAATAAAAGACTTATATAGACTTTCTACACTGCATGGCTCCAAGTTGGATGGACAAGTGGCCGTTTTTCGGAGTATAATCTAAGATCTGAACTTCGAATAGCGAAAAGATTACGTTAATGACTGTAGATGTTTTTCAGGCTGAATATTAGCAATAAGAGACGGTGGGCGAATTGGCCGGAGAAGTAAATGTTCCAAAAATTGTTTGGCCATTAATATTATACTTCAGACTTGTCAACCTCATAAAATCCCTGGACTCTGTGTTTCCTCACTCGAAAACGGACATCGACTGCCGAAAATCTCTCAATATGAGATGGCTGGCGCCACATATTCACCTTAATAGGTGGCCTGGCCATAGGAAACATACCGGGGATCTGTCAAAGCAAGATGAGTTAGCAAGAGCTAGCAACTACCTTACATATTCCAGGGGAAAATAGAATTTGTTGGCATGTCTCTGGCAACCTGCAAGCTCTTTTACTGCGGTGGAGAAGGCGCTCATGATGGTAAATGTTTCGATTGCGAGAATTGGCACGGGTCTGTAACGACCCCAAGCAAATTATGCCCCATTTAAACTTGAACCGCACACTAGATATGGTAGTGTTCCCAAGACGTCAGATATCTGCTATAATGGGTCGCTGCCTGATAGGCGAATTTGCAAAAACTATTGGTGCGAAGTATAATGACTATTGTATGAGTTGTCATGATGCGGAGGAAAAGGAATCAATTAAACACATCTTGTGTGAGTGTCCTGCATTTTGTGTAAGGCGTAAGCAAATTTTAGGGGCATATAGCTTTAGATTACTGGCGGACCTGGAAAACGTTAACTTAAGCAGTCTGTTAATGTTTTTGGAACAATCTGGTTGGTTTAACAAAAGAAAATAATAGAGAAGGTTCAGTGGTTAAAACTAAAAGTGCCCATATGTAATAGGTACTTTTAGTTAAATGTGGTATCATAATGGACTGAATAGTCTAAGTGAGCCTGAAAACTAAATCGGGCTGCCACTTTAACCTAACCTAACATTTACAGAAGAAAAAATCTGCATTATCCATGGATACGATACCACTAAAGAACTTACTGGATATATTTGCGTCAGCGTAGTAAGTTTTTTTATAAGCGGTACCTCTTAGCCCTTTTGTAAATAAAAGCAATATTTCAACTTATTAAAAATGTTATTTTTCATGTACAGGTATACGGCATTTCTAATTTTTATATTTTGAAATATTCCTACCGTTTTCAGTTAAACCTTTAACGACGAAGAATTAACCGCTCGATAAAAATAAATTTTTATTGCGAATTTATACTCCTATTTACTAACTAAAGTGTCGTCAAAATGTTAAACAAATATTTCCTCCCACGAGAAATTTCATGGGACGTTCGTCTTCAAAGGGAGATATATATAGTCAGAAATTTTTTAAAATACTTTATACAATTCCCTACAAAACACATCAAGAGCTTTGTTGATTTGTAAAATACAACCAACACAAAAAATACGTGACTAAGCAAGTATCCATGACCATGCATGTATGGTTTTGACCACTTTGTGTAAGCTTGCTCTCATTCCAAAATTTATTGTTAACCCTTTCGACCCTAAAGTTGCGTAATCAAAGTTGCCACATGGCAACATTCTCTTACCGTCCAAATGAATGGGCGTGGCGACCCGAAATTTTGGCTA
>PGFW01024184.1:46295-62322 GCA_003123925.1 Haematobia irritans
AATGTTTAAATAAGTGGGGGAGAATTGTAGTGTCATGAATTGAATTCCCTATTTAATAATTGCATTTATTTACATTTCCCCTTTTGTAACATAGAATATATTTCCAATACAATTCCAATATAACGTTATGCGTAATGTGTACATAATTATGTATTTCCAATATGCATCAATATTCTCATTATAAATAAGAATCTCAGTGAATAAACGGTACAGTAAAAGAATAACCTTCAAAATATCAAGTGTTTCAATTGCCTCGGTTACAACACAATGTGAATTAAGAAATAATTTATTTATTAAAAACTATTTGTGCGGGTTTATAAATCAAACACGGACCATATTTTTGTTCCGAAACTATACAAAGGATCAAAGGAATAGCAGATCAAGGAAAAATAAAATGTTATTTTGTAAAAACAAGCAACACCACCAACTTAATCCAATATCGCTCCCTGTAAAATAGCGCTCCAAGCTACCTAAAAAACGCCGCTTTCTATGTGCGAAATAATGGTTTCCATAAAAATTTTTCGCAAGAATGAACATAGTACCGGCCTTAAAGTATTAAATGGTTTACGGGTTTCATTTCAACATATCGTTAAAAACGACAAATTGTTTTGCTGGGACAACAAACATTTGTAGTTGTTATAGCAGTAAAAATGTTAGCTATTTCAACTAACGCAGTATGCTACTTTAGCAGCGATGTTTGTCAAAAACTTTTAGCAAACACGTTTGCTAATTCAGCAGCATTTGTTTGCTATTTTAGCTGTAAAAATGTTTGCTGTTTCAACTAACGAATGTTTGCTGAACAACTACATGCTACAGCTGTCCCTTTTTCAGCAAACAAAAACTGCTGTTTTAGCAAACATTTTTGCTATTATGAGTAACAAAATTTTTTGGGTGTAGCATTATTTTAGGTTGCTGGCAACATTAAAAAAAATGCGCATTCTGTTCAGACAAAATAAAGGCAAATCACTTTTCCAGAAAAGAAAACACCAGTAGTTGTAAATGTTTATTTTTAAATAATTTGCAAAATATAAAAAAAGCTTTTTTCGTTAGTTCCCTTATTCCTTGAAATCTTTAAAACGGACTAAATAAGCAGCAACATTGGATCTTATTTTCATCATAATTTCGGTTTAATGCCGGAATAACACTTATATGACCTCATTAATTTTAAAGAGTTTTTTTTTAGAATTATTAATGCCAAGTTGTCCATAGTCCAACAAGATTTTCTTTCCTGGAAAGATACCCATTTTGAAGTCGAATCACTTAATTGTAAGGTCAAACCAACTTCATTAAATGTTTATCAATTCTTGGACAAAGAAAAAACGTTATATCAGAGAAATGCGTCTTCTATGCTAAGCATTATGCGCACTCGTATTTTAGAAGCAAAAAATCTTTGGCCTCAATACAATATTTTTTTCAGTGCGTATTTTCGAATCATGTGAAAACCGGAATAAGTGAGAAATTATAAATCTTTTTGAGTGGCCTTTGTTTAATTTTAAATTATTTAAAAGGATCTTATGTTAGAGTTGTACATTATTACATCCTCCACCATAGGATGGGGGTACATTAACTTTGTCATTCCGTTTGTAACACATCGAAATATTGCTCTAAGACCCCATAAAGTATATATATTCTGGGTCGTGGTGAAATTCTGAGTCGATCTAAGCATGTCCGTCCGTCCATCCGTTTGTTGAAATCACGCTAACTTCCGAACGAAACAAGCTATCGATTTGAAACTTGGCACAAGTAGTTGTTATTGATGTAGGTCGGATGGTATTGAAAATGGCATATCAGACCACTTTTAGTATAGCCCCCATATAAACGGACCACCAGATTTGGCTTGCAGAGCCTCTGGGAGGAACAAAATCCATCCGATCCGGTTGACATTTGGTACGTGGTGTAAGTATAAGGTCTCTAACAACCATGCCAAAATTGGTCGATATCTTGGAGGAGCAAAATTCATCCGATTCGTTTGAAATTTATATTTATATGGCCGCTAACAGCCATGCAAAAATTGGTCCATAACGGTCTTTAGTTATATATAGCCGATGGCCAATGACACAACAATTGGTCCATATCGCCAAAAATAATCTACCAACACTTTATTTCTACAGAAAATTTTGTCAACATTTTATTACTATAGAAAATTTTGTCAAAATTTTAGTTCTATAAAAAATTTTGTCTAAATTTAATTTCTATACAAAATTTGGTCAAAATTTTATTTCTATACAAAATTTTGTCAAAATTTTATTTCTATACAAATTTTGTCAAAATTTTATTTCTATACAAAATTTTGTCAAAATTGTATTTCTATAGAAAATTTTGTCAAACTAATTATATACGTATTAAATCGTTTTTGTTTGTTTAATATATACACCATATGGACTAACTTACAATTTAGAAGATTGTGTTAATGCCTTGTCATCGGCCGCAACCCAAGTAATTATATTGTGGATGACAGTCTTTACTGAAGTTTCTATGCAATCCATGGTGGAGGGTACATAAGATTCGACGTAGCCAAACTTACGGCCATATATACTTGTCAATTTTCTTCGGATGAAATATATTTATCTCTTTTTAGGATCGTTTTTAACAAATTGAAACATAAACTTTTTGACATATTTCTTCCATTAAATATATTAGCATTTTATTTATTATACATATTTCTTTATATCCATATTTGTACTTAATAAATACATACATACATACATATGTACCACCATTTTCATGAAGCTCCGTTAGCTAAAGAACTTTAAAATCGTACAATGACATACCTGTCATGTTGCCTATATAGAACATATGCCAGTTAACAACTTAACTGCCGAAAATTTTTTCAGTTAAATTTTTCTTTCTGTTAACTGAAAGCTAAATCCTAACGAAGCTACATGAAAATGGCCGCAAATTTTATTTTATTCAATTTTAGGGGCCAATGAAAAAAAATTAATAGAATAAAATAAATATTGTAAATAGTTTGTTATTTAGTATAAAGGTGGGTATTAATTTCGAAACAGTGTAGTATTATACCTATGATGCAAATTTTATTAAAACATTATGGGGAATATCACAAAGGAAATTTTCAAAAGGTTTATTTTCTTTATAATTAGAGGAAAATAATAGTGAAAAATGGCGGCTAACTCGAAAAAGCTAACTTACAGATTATCTACACAATTATTGAAATTCAAGATTCGTGAATTTTAATAGAAGACAGAATGTTCCCTTTAAAGCAGATGCAACATTTTTGGTTGAAGAATGTTAAAACTTCAATTTCTTTAACATTGTCGTCAAATTTCCATGATCTTTGAAACGCTGTTATCACAAAAGTAAGTATCGACTAAGTCAAGAAAATTAATTACTATTTTCAATTGTTAAAAGAAATTTCGTAGTTTGAAAGAAAAAAATGGAGCTCAAAAAAGCACGAAAGCCTTTGCGGTGAAATTTAAACTTGTTTAAAAAATCTGAACTGTTTCGCGAGAAACACGGATTTATTAAATATTTACGTTTTATTTGTGTTAATTTTTTCCTGTTTTTAGTTAGTTTAACAAACATACACAACAAATTATTAGATTTGAAACTTTCTCAAAACACAATATTTCCATTCCTTCACTAATGTCTCTCTATCTCTCATGCTTGTTGTATTATTTAGCTCCAAATTCATTTGCACTAACTACACTTCCCATACCTCCACCCATGGAACAACCTCATTTGGCCGTCAACATATGTCATCGTTGTAGCTCTTTGGCTTTGTTTTGTCACACCACTTGATATAAATTCTTCTCGTGTGTTCACCTCAACAAAGATTTTAATTTGAGCTAAAATTAGACTCCTATAACTCAAGGCCACAAATTCTTCTCTTCAAGGGCATCTACAGCTTCTCGATAGGTTGATAAACTTAACGCTTTGCATCTTTGAGAAACAATAACTCTTCCGTTTTTGGTTTAAATTCATTATTAATTTTCTACCGCGTATTTTTATTTGTAAACAATAGGATTGATTTTGACAGCTGGGGGCCAAGTGTTGCCAAACAAAATCGAAATTTGAACTGATAACTTTTTGCGTTTTCTTTTAGAACTGGATATCAGTGCAAAAAGAAAGCAGCCCTAATTATAGATTTAAGTTTATTTAAATTAGTTTCCGTTAATTTAAAATTTCAAATTGTAACGATAAAATTTCGTTATCACTTGTTGGAATCATCTATTCATTTTCTGGTACTTTCCTAAATTTCTTTTATGTTCTTTTGTTTGCTTATTTTCATATCGAAATGTTAGTTCTTACTCTCTCATGGTATAACAACCCCTTTGCTTTGTTATTTTGCATTCTCATTTCATTTCATCTCATTGTTTATTGTCATTGTTATTGTTGTTGTAGTAAGCGACCATATATCTATGTGATGAATAACTTAATGGTCGTAGATTCTTCTAGTATTGTCAATGAATATTCTGGCGTTGCCAGAATATTGTAGTGCTGCCAGAATATTCTCGCATTGCCAAACCGTCATATATAAAATCGTTCGCATGCTGCTAACGAGTCAGTCTTAATTAAAGCGTCAAACGAATAACATCAGTGTGAACGAATTGTAAAGTGAATTAGTGTAAAGTAATAGTAAATAAATTGTAGATTAACGTTATTGAAACGAATATTATTTTATTTGACGGGTAATTAAAAACGCCTAAATATAAAAACGTAACAACTGGTGTCGGAAGTGAAATAACGGAAAAAAATCTACAATGAAGTTTAATGAGCTTCGTGTGGAAGACTTAAAAAAGGAATTGAGCAAACTGGAGCTGCCGACAACAGGCAATACGGCCTAGCTTCAAAAGTATCTACTGGAAGAGTTTGAACGGCGTAATATGGAAATTTGTGGAATGACGATGATAAAGCAATTGAATTTTCTATTGGCATTAAAGGGCAATGCTGCTGATGTGATACAAAGCATTCCCGCTGCGGCACTTCAACGCAAGTATGGTGGAGAGCACAAGCAGGACATCTTCAGAATGGAATTGAGAGGAAGAATCCAGAAATCGAATGAAACCCTACAAGATTTCGCAACAGAAGTTGAGCGGCTAGTGTTTTTGACATACCCAGGTGAGGGTCATCCTCTTGTGGACCGCATCAAGATTGAGACCTTCGTCAATGGATTTCGAGACCCAGATATAAAATGTGCAACATATGCGTCACAAAAGGCTATATTCGCTGAAGCAGTAACATTCGCACTTGCACATGAGACTGCGAGATTGCTAGCGCGGCTTCAAATTCACAAGGTACGTAAAGTAGAGACAGAGTGTGACGAATCAAAGTCCGTTATTGAGTCTATGAAAGAGGCTATGAAGCAGGCAATGCAAGAAATGAAGCAAGAGGCAAATAAATCCCGGATCAAATGCTACAACTGTGATAAGCCAGGACATCTAGCTCGAGAATGCAAAGCACGACCCAAATGGTCAAGATCCACATCACCATCTCCATTAAACAATAGCCATAAGAAGGTGACCCCACAGTCAAGTGAGTCACCTTTAAACTAAATCGAGCTAGTTCAGCGGGGCAAGAGCTGGCTCCCACAGACGATGGCCCCACCATCTCCATAGCAATAGTTCAACAGAAAAATAACAATTTAATTATTGCGGGTGTTATTAATGGCGACAAGCGTACTTTGACGTTAGGTTAGGTTAAAGTGGCAGCCCGATTACGATTCAGGCTCACTTAGACTATTCAGTCCATTGTGATACCACATTAACTAAAAGTACCTATTATATATGGGCACTTCTAGTTTTAACCGTTGAACCTTCTCGATTATTTTCTTCTGTTGAACCAAAAACATTGTTCACAAAACATAAGCAGACTGCTTAAGTTAACGTTTTCCAGGTCTGCCAGTAATCTGAAGCTATATGCCCCTAAAATTTGCTTACGCCTTACACAAAAAGCAGGACACTCACACAAAAGGTGTTTTTATTGATTCCTTTTCCTCCGCATCATAACAGCTCATACAATAGTCATTTATACTTCGCACCAATAGTTTTTGCAAAATCGCCTATCAGGCAGCGACCCGTTTATAGCAGATATCGGAGCTGATATCTGGGACGTCCGCGAGAACACTAGCATATCTAGTGGTTGCGGGTTAATTTAAATGGGGCCATATTTGCTTGGTGTCATTACAACCCTTGCAATTCTCCCATCGAACATTTGTCATCATGACAGCCTTCTCACGCAGTAAGAGATAGAGGCATACAAAAAGATTCTAGTTCCCCTGGAATATTTAAGGTAGTTCCTAGCCTTGCTAGCTCATCTGCTTCGCAGTTCCCCGGTATGTTTCTATGGCCAGGCACCCATATTTGGTGAATATTGTGCTGCTCAGCCATCCTCATTGAGAGATTTTGCGGCAAGGCCGATGGCCGTTTTCGAGTTGAGGAACAGTAGAGTCCAATGATTTTATTGCAGGTTGACTGTCTGAGTATATATTAATGCCAATATTGCCATGGAGCATTACTTCTCAGCCAATTCACCACTTCTCTTATTGCTAATATTTCAGCCTGAAAAACACTACAGTGATCAGGTAATCTTTTCGCTATTCGAAGTTCCAGATCTTTAGAATATACTCCGAAACCCACTTGTCCATCCAAGTTGGAGCCATCAGTGTAGAAATCTATATATATTTTTTATTCCCCGGGGTCCGTGTACACCACACCTTCACTTTTGGGAATTAGAGTTCTCAAACTTTTTGTTCGAAAAGTGGGTCTCCGCCCAAAGTGTAATCACCTACAGTTAGGCACATCTGGCATTTATTTGAGGACCGAAACTGCTGACCTAACCTATTCACAACATGCATAGCTCACGCAAGACCGCCACAGCCGTGTTTTCAGCTGACTGTTGGCCAAAATGCAAAGGCAATAGATGCAGTATTGACACAGGGAAATTGTTTCCCGTGTCTGCTGAATGCACCTGGAGATACACAAGCACGCCATACGCTGAACTTTGTCTAAACTTGTTGGCTTGGTGAAGTGCCGGCCACCAGACTACAACCAACCTAATAGCATTATTAGGTCTTAAACTACTCCGTGTATAGCCATATGCACGATTTTTTGCTTTAGTCCCACTTCCCTATGCCTTTTTGCACGGACGTACAAAGCTACCCTTGGGCTATTTCTCGCGCCTCTCTTTCAATTATTCAGAGCCTAAAATTCAGCTTACCTGTCTCAAAAATAATACGCCAAGTATTTGCACACTCACTTAATATGAATTTCAATACTTCTAAGGCAAATGCGGCCTACCGTGGAGTTTGCGATCTCAACACTACTAGTCCTCTGGTCTTGCAGGATTTACCCAAGACATTATCTTCCGCACATTCCCCAGTCATCCGGAGGGCTCTCTTGTATAATATCTCTAACTACGTGTGCATGGCTAATTCTTCCCTGACTGCTCAGCGCCACAGTCAACTGCCGTTATTGCACCACTTGTATATCCTTTCATTTTCCTAGAAGGAAAACCACGAAAGTCGTTGAATAGCAACATTCCAAAGAGAGGAAAACCCCTCGTCTAGGAGTGCCTCTGTTCACATACCTTTGTATGTTCCTGTGTCTAGTGCTGCTGTGAAATGCGGTCCTCTTACTTTAGAAGTTCGTCTACAGCCTCAATATACCTTGGACAACATTCAGAGTTTTCAGTTATCTTAATATTCGAGCTCCGCATGCCAACGTTATTGAACGCCCTTCGAATGCTCTAGAAACGGCCACGATGTGTATTCTTGACTAGAAGTGTGAGCTTGTCAAAAAGCTGACTAGTTCATGTTAATGCGGGTCTCCAGTAGACCATTGCCCTTCGAGTATGCATTGCTGTCGTTTCGCCAGAACAATACTTGAATCGCATTGCTGGTTCTAAGGATAAATATCATATCAATCCTCTCCGCGAGTCTGAAGTAGGAATTGAGGATAAAGCTGCATTGTGGCCTTGAAATCCTTCGCCTCTCGAGTGCATGCAGGCTTTTTCCCGCTTTAGGTATTTGAAAAACGACTGTTTTGTCTTTCCATCACTTCCTGCGATATATGGTCTTAAGTTGCATACATCTTTATATAATCGCCGGCACAACCAGGCGGATAATTTTGGTCAAGTCACTGCTTGTAAAACTCCGCCGGAGTTAATTCCATCAGGTCGGGGATTCTGAACATGATCCAGAAGCTAGATTAACCGCTCATTATCTTCTTTAGATTCCCGATACAATTTCTCGCATTAGGAAACGACCGCTGAGCCACTGTGGCACCGCCAGTACAATTTCAATCGTCTGATTTCCGCGGAAAATGGTGTCCAATAGTTATCCTCCAGCGTCTACCTCACTGGACGTCTTCAATTTGCCCTACGGAATGTTTTAATGAAACTGGAGGCGCGAGTTCGTGGATGCCTTAGCACCTCCGTTAGTCTGGAAGCCTGGCGGACTATTCTCAATGCTGGCCCTGCAGCTAATCATTCCAAGAGTTTATTGCTGATCATTTTCTCAGTTTCTCGCTTGTATCCTTCTCACGATTCTTCTTGTAAGCGTCCCAATAAAACAGGAGCTCTGGTGGACTTAGCTTTTGTAAAGGCTTCCTGCCACGCATTCCTCATCCAGTTCTACCTTAACTCCGTAGGACCACTGTGTGGTCCGATTTCCCCTGGGCTTCCCCCATCTAGGGCATGCAGCTTTTCAGTGAAATAAAGGAGGCCAGGTGACGTCCAAACTCTTTGCTGGTTTTTAGTACACAAAGGTTGCGCGACATCTCCCTTATTTGCAAAGACTACCAATAAATTAGTTACGCAAAATAACTTTAGGAGCTGGACTCTCTTCTTGTTATTAATGTCACCACTTCCCCATACACTATATGATTGCATTTTCGCATCGCCATCACATATGATTTTGTCTTTTGTTTTGCAAATGACGCCTTCAACTGAAGGTTTAACGGCAACCTTGAAGGCATCATCCCCGTATCATGTATCCCACTGTAGACGGAAGATTACCAATATTTGCCATTTGGCTATTTTCTAAACTGGCCAACGAACAGTGCTACTGTATTGCACAATTGAAGAAGCCAGAAACAGTTGAGCTTCGCTTTTTTTAGCCAATTATACAGGCTCGATTATTTACAGTATTGCAATAGTTTGAACCCCGCGAGTATTTTTATTTGTTTAAACTAGTTCTGGTAAATATCATCCTTTCATCAGATTTTAGCCTGCGCCCTACATGTGAAGATCTGAGACCGGCTAGCTTCGCGTTTCAACACGTCCAATACCGTCAGTCGATCACGAATGATCTCTCTCAGAGATCTCGCTGGACTCTCGCAAATAACCAAGGTTTCAAAGTTGTGGCTGAGTTTTTCGTAGCGCCAGTTAGAAACGTCCTCTCTGCATACGGCTGTCATTCCAAGGTCTGCTCTTTGGTATCCGCTCGATCTGCAAGCAGGATTCCGCTTTTTCTTGACTCAGCAGCAGACGCTTTGTCATTTCCGAATCCTTTTAGTGATTACGTTTTTATATTTACCTTCATTTGTATTATAATGAGATAGCCATAACCAACACGGCCTTGAGACTTTGCGTAGCATGTGGGCAAAGACTGAGTGTTCAATATATAAGCACTTAGATGCGTCTTGGCCATCCACTTCACACAAACGACTTCAACACTCTTGAACTCATCATGCATTGTAGTCTATTTAAAATAGTATTCAGGGTACAGGAGGGTTTCAGGTACACGCATGTGCTCTAAGCGTCTTAGCGGGTATGTCTTTACTTCTCGGACTACTCTAGAGCCAGCTTCTTACCAAAAACTTCACCCAATTAGTATTTCAGAGCAACTTTAAAACATATAGACCTTTGCGCGTTCCTCAAATGCGACTAGCTTAATCGTCCTTTGGATACCAACCAGGCCTCTTTGGTGTCGTAGGATCTGGGCGGGAAAACTTTTCCAGCACCTGTTCACGTAGACGCCCAGACAAAGCATTCTCAATTCTTGCGAACCATACCCGTCCCAAGTGCTCCTTTATTAATGATAGCCATCACACAGGCTGGCCTTACGCAACTGAGGCCAAACGCCATCCGTTCGCTCCCTTTTTGGAGGATGCAGCCTCATCCGGGTGATCGTTCCCTTTTTCAGGCCTCAAGCAGATCTCTTTGAGCCCGTTATAAGGAATCGCCTTTGTTTTTTTAGCGAGCAAATCGTGCTTGCGATCGACCGCCGATCCTAAATTTCTTTATGGCACTACACAAACGCATTTCTTTCGCTTCCCTTGAATCTGATTCGTTGAGGGATGTTCCTCCTTTTGATGCCGTTACCTTGGGGAAAAGGTTCGACCGTCAAAGGGTCGCCACTGTCGACCCGTCTACAGGCTGCGACTAATCTGCGGCCTAACTCTCTCTTGGTCATTGCCCAAATTGATAACTCCCAGTCGATTACCGTCCACTGGGCCCTGAAGTCTAGCAACCCCAGTGGGATTGTCTTTGAATTTCTCTGCCCATGGTGGGCCTTAATATCCTCCACCACACTTGAAATTCGTCATGTAGGTACTTATTACGATGCATTTTTATCCGCCTAAAATTAAAAAACAGGGCCACCGTTCGTTCGACGCCGAATACTTCTTGACGGTTGGATACTGGTGCCAATTCAAAGTCTATCATTAGACCTGTTACATTAAAAAGGAAAAGTTACAAACCTGATTGGAGTTCAAGCTACGGCACGGCCTACAGGGGGAACCCGCCAAACTTGTATATGGAAAAGGGGTCGCCGTAAAAGTAACTATTGCTAACAAATCCAGTTACTTTATGATTTTCATCTGTGGCCGACTATAGTAGACGAAGCTTACAATTGGAAGCGGATGTTTCCATGCATTGCCTTTTTGGCCACAATGAAATCATTAAGATAACGGATTTTGTTAGCAATAGTTATTTTTACGGCGGACTTTTCCATATACCCAGTTTGGCCGGGTTCCCCTGTAGCCGTGGCTGTAGCTTGACTCAATCTGCCCGTGTAAACCTTTTCCTTTATTAAACAGGATCTAATGATAGACTTTGAGTGGCACCAGTATCCAACCTCAATAGCTTTCAACCGTCCGAAACGAACGTTGGGCCTGTCTTTTTCAATAGCGGCATAAAATCATGCGTAATAAGTTACCTACTACGAATTTTCAAGCTGTTGCGTGGCGGATATTAGGCCACCAATGCCCAGATGAAATTCAAAGACATCCACTGGTTGCTAACTTCAGGGTCCCAGTGGACGGGTATCGCGACTGGAGCTTATCAATTGTGGCAATGACCAAGAGTTTAGGCGCCAATTAGCGACCTGTAGACGGGGTCCGGACACAGTTTTTGGCGGACCCTTGACAGGTTCGAACCTTTTCCAAAAAGATACGGCATCTCAAAAGGAGGAAATTCCTCACGAATCAGATTCAAGGAACGCAGAATGCTTTGTATTATCCTAAAGAAACTTAGGAATCGTCGATCCAAGCACGTGTGGTGGCCTAAACAAAGCGATTCCTTAAAAACGGGCTCAAAGATTCTTGAGGCTGAAAAGGGAACGATCATCCGGATGAGCTGCCATCCTCCAAAAGGGTCATCAAACGATCGTTTCCTCAGTTGCTAAAAGCAGCCTTGTGTGGCTATTCATTAATAAAGGCGAGCATTGACCGGGTATTGTTCAAGAAATTGAGAATGCTTTGTCTGGCGCTCTACTCCAACAGGTGCTTGCGAAAAGTTTCCCGCCCAGATCCTCACACCAAGCAGGCCTGTTTGGTATCAAGGACGATTTAAGCTAGTCGCATTTGAGGGACCAAAGCGTCTATATGTTTTTAATAGTTGCTCTGATACTTAATTGGTGGAAGGTTTGGTAAGAGCTGCTCTAGGAGTTAGTCGAGAAGAGAAGACCATACCGGCTAGACCTAGAGCACATGCGTGGAGGACCCTCCTGACCCTGAATCTATTTATAAGATTCCAACAGCTGATTGGAAGGTTGGCCGTTTGGATGAAGTGGACCAAGACGGCATGCGGTGTTTATATTGAACACTCAGTCTTTGCCACATCTAGCAAAGTCTCAGGGCCGTGTATGTTATGGCTTTCATTATATACAAATGAAGGTATATAAAAACGATCAGCTAAAGGATTCGGAAATCGACAAGCCTCTGTCTGAATCAGAAATAAGCGGATCCTCTTGCGAAGTCGAGGGAGATACCAAAGATGCAGACTTGGATAGACACCGTATGCAAGAGGAGGTTTCTACTGCCTCAAAACTCACCAAACTTGAACCTATGGTTATTGCGAGAGTCACCGAGATCTCTGAGATGACGGACGATACTGATGATGATCGACATCGATGAACGCGTGTGAAATGTGAATTAAGTACTCCGGGGTTCAAACTATTCAATATACTAATGATGTAAATCGAGCCTGTATAATTGCTAAAAAACAGGCTCAACTTGTTTCTGCTTCCTTCAATGTGCAATACAGACACTGTCGTTGCCAGTTTAGAAATAGCCAAATGCAAATATTGGGTATCTTCGGTCTACATGGGACATGATAGGAATGCCTCCATGTGCCGTTAAAACCTTAGTTGAGGAGTCATTGAAAACAAAGACAAAACTCATTATGGGATGCGATGCAAATGCACATCATAGTATATGGGGAAGTGGTGACATTAATAAAAGAGGAGAGTCACTCCTAGAGTTTATTTTGCGTACTAATTTGGTAGTTTGCAATAAGGGAGATGCCCCAACCTTTGTTACTAAAAACAGGCAAGAGGTTTTGGACGTCACCTTGGCCTCCTTTATTTCACTGATAAGCTGGGCGATGCCTAGCATGGAAGCCAAGGGGGAAATCGGACCACCCACAGTGGTCTACGGAGTTAGGTAATTATTGAGGAAATCGCGCTTGCAGGAAAGCTCATTTAACAAAGCTAAGTTTTCCACCAGAGCTCCTGTGGATTTGGGAACGCTTACAAAGAAGAATCTGAGAGGATACAAGCGAAAGAACTGAGAAATGCTTTCAGCAAACTCTTGGAATGATTACTGCAGCAGCATTGAGAATACGTTCCGAGGCCTTCCAGGACTAACGGAAGGTGTAGCATCCACGAACTCCGCTCCAGGTTTCATTAAAACATCGTAGGGCAATTGGACAACGTCCAGTGAGTAGACGCTTGAGGGTACTATTTGGACACACATTTTCCCGGAAATCAGCCGATTGACCATGTATGGGCGGTGCCACAAGGGGGACCCAGCGGTCGTTCTCTATCCTGAGGAAATTTGTATCGGAATTCTAAAGAAAATGAGCGTTAATAGCTTTTGGATCATTCAAATCCCCCGACCTGATGGAATTACTCGGCGGAGTTACAAAGCAGTGGACTGACAAAATTATCCCACTGCGTTGTCGGCGATTATATAAAGGGATGTTATCAACTTAACAATATATCCCAGGAAAGTGGAGGGAAACAAAAGTCGTTTTCATACTAAAGGCGGGAAAAGCCTCTCACTCTGAGAGCGGAAGGATTTCAGGCCAATCAGCCTTATCCTTCATTCCTACTCAGACTCCGGAGCAGGATGATAGATATTTATCTTAGAAACCAAGGCATCGATTCAAGTTTGTTCTTCGAAACGACCAGCATGCCATACTCGAAGGGCAGGTCTACTGAGCGCCATTACATGAACTAGGTCAGCTTTTATTTGAAAGCTCACTATCTGTTCAAAGAATACACAATCGTGGCGTTTCTAGACATCGAAGCGGCGCGCTTCATAACGTTCATCCGGCAGCTCGATTATTAATGGACTTTGGGTTTCCCGAAAAATTGTAAATTTTTCCGAATAGCAGGAATATTTTGATTGAGCGTGAGTGCATTCATCCCTCAGCGTAGTAATAATAAACTAAAATTCGATGCAATACATGAACCAATTTATAAGAAAATCATGAACTTAAAAAATCAAAAATCAAAAAAATCTTATCATTTTTACTATAGTTTAATTCATTTCTCGTAAATAATATTTCAATTTTTTCGGTGTAGTAGTTTTCGTTAATATGTTTTTTAAAGATTCTTATGGAGAAACAAATCAGAAAAAAACTTATAAATTCAAATTTGTCTCCAAGTATCATGTATTCAAAACTTAAATGATCATAATTGTATCCATGCTTCAATTCTTTTCTTATTTGACTCGGAAAGATGCCAAAGTATTAATGTAAAGATAACATTTTTATTGAACCACTTAACTTATCACAGATCCAATTATAAACGATTATTCGTCATCTTAATACCTTTAATTTAAGTACCAACAACGATATAATCGAACAGTTATCTAACTCGAGATCATAATTATGTTTAGCTGAAAAATGAGCGAAAAACTGAGTATAACGGATATCTAAAAAATGTTCTCCATAAAAAAGAATTAAAAAAAAAAAGCAATTTTCGAATTCAGGCAGATCAAATACATAAGAGAAAAGTTGGCCTCCCAATCAAGTGTGCATGAAATTTCCTTTTTTTTTGGGTAAACTAGTGTATTAATCACCTGCCATTCATTTGAAATTTTTTGCAGTTGAAAATTTCAGGCAGCGTTTGGTTGGGGTTGGAAAAATTTCCTAGCTCCGCCACACAGAAACAAGCCACTTCCAAAAACGTCTCCAAAAGATGTTCTTTTATTTAACTACAACAGGAAGTTCTTTTGGCCTTCAATTTTTATATCCTCAGCTTTTTTTATAATGTTTTAATGGGTAAATTTCAAATTTCTTTTGTTTCAAATAGCAATTACATAATAAAACGTATAAATTATTTTGATTTTCATATTTTTCGCAATATTTTTAATTCTAGAAAATATTGCGGAAATTTTGAAAATACTTGAGGTGCGTCTAATACGTTTCAGGACCAAGCGTTACCAATTCATTAAAATCGTAAAATAATTGTATTTATTTTTTATTCAGTCATCAATCATCAAAACATACCGGCTAGAACCTAGAAGCCAACATGCGTGGCCCTCCTGACGCCTGAATCTAAATTTAAATAGACTTGAAACAATGCAGTCGAGATTTTCCAACAGCTGATTGGAAGGTTGGCCGTTTGGATGAAGTGGACAAGACGGCAGTAGTGTGTTATATTGAAACACTCAGTCTTTGCCACATCTAGCAAGTCTCAGGGCCGTGTATGTTATGGCTTTCATTATATACAAATGAGTATATAAGAAAACGATTCAGCTAAAGGATTCGGAATTGACAAGCCTCTGTCTGAATTCAGCAAATATAAGCGGATCCTCTGAGAAGGTCGAGGGCGATAGACCAAAGATGCAGACTTGAGCGATAGACACCGTATGCGTAGAGGACGTGTTCATACTGCCCTCAAAACTCACCGAAACTTGAACCTATGGTTATTGCGAGAGTCAGCCGAGATTCTCTGAAGAGGACATTCGTGCATGATCGATTGAAACCGCCTGATGCTGAAAATCATGTGAATTAAGTAGCTCCGGGGTTTCAAAACTATTGCAATATTATACTGGTAATGATGTAAATCGAGCCTGTAAAATTGCTAAAAACAAGCGCAACTTGTTTCTGGCTTCCTTCAATGGTGCAATACAGCACACTGTGGCGTTGCCCGTTTAGAAATAGCCAAATGCAAAATATTGGTATCTTCGGTCTAACGTGGGACATGATAGGAGATGCCTCCCATGTCGTAAAACCTTAGTTGAGGAAGTCATTGAAAACAAAGGACAAAACTCATTATGCTGATGCGATGAAGAAATGCTCATCATAGTATAATGCGAAGTGGTGACATAATAAAGCAGGAGCAGTCACTCGCTAGAGTTTATTTGGCGAACTAATTGGATAGTTTGCAATAAGGGGGGGATGCCCAACTTTGTACTAAACAACAGCAAGAGGTTTTGGACGTCAACCTTTGGCCTCGCAAGAACTGAATGAAATGATATCGATTGAGCAGGTTTTAACGTGAACATAGCTTCTCACAGATCATCAGCTACATCAGTTTTTCAAATTTGACAGTTCATCACCACCAAAGAGCCACTAATTTCCGCCCAGCAAATGTTAGAGAAAGCTGACTGAATAG
>PGFW01024188.1:0-12731 GCA_003123925.1 Haematobia irritans
ATGATCAAAAGTTCAGAAAAGATTTTTTTTATTTTGGTAAATTTGTGGTAAAATTTTGGTAGGTTATTGTAGCAAAAATGGCAACCATTGTCAAAACATCAGAAATTATCCGAAATGTGACGGGCATTTAAGTTCCTAAAAGTGCAAGGGCTCACCAATGCACAAAACAAGTTAGACTGGAAGGAGCCAAGGAGTTGTTTGGCTTGCCCGATAGTGGCCAGTTACTGTATTTGATTTTCTCCATTGAGAAACAAAATTACCAGGTTTACTTGTCACTTATTTATATTTACTTTATTCCCTAACCCTGAGTCCTGTGCGATTCGTCATATTTAGTTCAACGACAAAGGGATCTCCTTTTTCCAGCGAAGTCGGACGGGTTCGTCAATCTTTGTATGCAAGGCGAGCACGCTAACCATTGCACCACCATGACTCCCTTAGAGAAGTAATGACGTTCCGGAGGTAAAAATGGGTTAATCAATTTGATAGGAACTTTTTCCATCTTGGTTGGCCCCTTTTCTTAAATGATTTAATTGAATTTACTTGAATTATACCTCGAAATGAATCTATTGCGCTTTTGATTTTTCAAATGCTCAGTCTGTATTATTCTATCATATAACCGTACTACTGCTGCCACCACTCCTTCCGTTTGAGGCATACAATACAGGAAACCTTGAAATACATCATAGCCCGCATCATATGCAGATACTTTCCTGCACAAAAGTGAAGGCGTGTTGTTTTTGTTTTTAATATTGCATATTTTTGAATATTGCGCTGCAATTCATCTCTTTGGTTAAAGCGAACTTGAAACCCATAAAATCTAGTCTCCGAACCTTCATCATGAGCTGAGAGGATAGGTGAAGAAAGAGAATGTCCACGATGTATTTGTGTTTTTTTTTTTCATTTAAGATTGAGTATGTTAACCATAGCAAATTGGAAATTACGAATGACAGTGGTTTTGAGAGCATTTAAGAGCACATGTGATTTGAGTGAATTGTTATTCTCACGAAATAGAATCTTTGTTTTTTGTACTGGTTGCATCTCTACGACTATCGGTTTATTAATAGTCGCCATTAGAGGGTTAATCTTTCATTGAAGTAACTTAAGAGGTCTCCCGATAATTACTTCTACTCGAGGATCACACGTTTTCTCAATCCAGCCTCTCCATTTCGAATATTATAATTGAAAGTCATGTTTTATTAAATATTGCAACAACTTCACAGAATTAGGTCGTGTTTTTGAGGCTGGCAATTGATTTTAAAATTAAAATAAATTATTACAATTTAAGTTAAATAATATTTTTATGTTAAATTATATTATCGGTGCCGTTAGCTAACGGAAAGTATATTGGAGACGAAGTTTATCGATTTCACAATTTTGTCTCAAATGACTTGGTTCATCACGTAAATGTAATTGTGTCATATGTACGAAATTTTATTGGATTAAAAGAATATGTTCGTCATGTTTTTTGTTTGCTTACGGCAGTAGCTACAACAAAAAAAAATATACCATCGCAAAATATTTTCAATTAAAAGGTTTGATTGAAGTCGAAAGTGCAATCAATTTAACTGGGACAATGCAAAAATTATTTGAAAGTTCCCAATAAATTAATTAATTTCTTAACCAAGTATGAGTAATATTTTTATTCTAATTAATTTTGTATTGGCAGGGGGGGGCCCCCAAAATTTCATTAAATTCATTGAACCTCAATTAATTTCTTGATTAATTCAGAAACAAAAAAAAAAAATTTTCTGTTGTATAAAAAACAAGATAATTCCATATAAGCCAATTCGTTAAGATCAACAAGCAGTTAGAACTAGATAGACTCAACATATTTTAAATATTTATCTATGTATATAAAAAAAACGAAATAAAAAAATTTTATAATAATTTCGTATTTAATTCGCATTTTCTCGTTTCATCACAATTGATATCGCCTATAATCGATATTTGAGTTTTGCAAATGAAAAACAAAAAGTTTGTGATTGACTTTTATTCAACAATTATCGAGGTGACAACACTTGATAACCATAATTGTTTAATACACATTTTTGTATTTACACCCATGAATTTAACGAAATTGGAAATGGCCAATAACAATAAAATCATTTATTATTTGTTTATAATCCAATGAAACTGAGAAAACTGCCTTATAACGGGTTAACAGTTGTATTTGCCCAGCATAACAACAGTTCAAGCATAATCTTTTTGTTTGTTTGTCGTTAGGACAATTGCCATAAATTTTACTTTTGTAACAACAAACAACGATGACAGCATTATAAGAGTTTTAATATTGTGCATAATGAGTATGTGAATTACGATGTATTACTCTCAACTCAAGATTATTCGTAAACCCAAGAGAGAGATAAAAATACGTCGCAATTGCACAATGCAAAGTGTAGTAATCCATAATAATTATTATAAGAAAATTAAATTTACGTTACAAAATAAAGTTGGATTATGCAAAATTAAAAATAAAATAAATTAAATTAAACTTAAATTTAACCAAAACTTACCTAAAAATAATAAAACCAATAAGTAAAAGCCCTCCTGCATTTAAGTGTCAATAAGTCTTTTATTCTCGTACAGTGCTCTTACATTGCAAAAGAACTTGGGGAACCACAGGGTTGATAATTTGAAACTTTTGCTGCTCGTGTTTATATATTTCGACCTTTTTTGGTAGATTTTGCTTAAGAGGTAACTTCTTCTAAATTTCCATAGAATTAAAAATTGCCACACAATTTTCTATGGGAGTAAAATGTTGACAATAATCTTCTATGGAAATAAAATTTTGAACAAAATTTACTATAGAAATAAAATTTTGACAAAATTTTATTATAGAAAATCAAATTTCGACGAAAATTTCCCTATAGAATAAAAATTGACACAAAAAGTTTCTATAGAAATAAAATTTTGAAACAAAATTTGCTGCAGAAATAAAAATTTTGACAAAATTTTTATAGAAATCAAATGTTGACGACATTTTCTATTGAAATACAGTTTTGTCAAAATTTTCTATAGAAAATTAAAATTGTCGACAAAATTTCCTATAAGAATAAAGAATTGGACACAATTTTCTTATGAAATAAAATTTTCTATAGAAATAAAAAAATTTTTATAAAAGTTTACTATAGAAAATAAATTGTGACAAAATTTAAAAAATCTATAGAAAATATAATTAAAAAAAAATCTATAGAAATACATAGTTTTACAAAAATTTTTATGGAAATAAAATCGTTGACAAAATTTTTTCTATTGGAAATAAAATTTTGTCAAAAATTTTCTATATAAAATAAAAATTTTGACAAAATTTTTCTTATAGACAAAAAATTGTTGGAAAAATTTACTATAAAAATAAAATTTTGACAAAATTTACTATAGAAAATAAAATTGCTTGACAAAGATTTTCTATAGAAATAAAATTTTTAAAAAAAAATCTAATACAAATAAAATTTTTGACAAAAACTAAGTCTATATGAAATAAAATTTTTAAAATAAATTTGCTGCAGAATAAAATTTGATCAAAATTTTGATTAGAAATAAAATGTTGACCAAACATTTTCTATTGAAATACATTTTTGTCAAAAATTTTTCATAGAAATAAAATTTTGACAAAATTTCCTATAGAATTAAAAAATTGGACACAACTTTCTATGGAAATTAAAATTTTCTATAGAAATAAAATTTTTATTTAAAATTTACCTATAGAAATAAATTGTTGACAAAATTTAAAAAATTCTATAGAAATAAATTTAAAAAAAATTTCTATGAAATACAATTTTTACAAAAATTTTCTATGAAATAAAATTTTGACAAAATTTTCTATAAAAAATAATATTGTGGACAAAATTTCATGAAAATTTCTATAGAAATAAAATTTTTAAAAATAATTATATGCCGAAATTAAAATTTTCAAAAATTGGCTAAAGAACATAAAATTTTTCAAAAAAACTTTGTATAAAATAAAATTTTGACAAAATTTACTATGAAATAAAATTTGACAAAATTTTCTAAAGAAATAAAATTGTGACAAAATTTTTCTAAAGAAATAAAAATTTTTGCCAATAAAATTTTCTATAGAATAAATTGTTGACAACATTTTCTGGAGAAACAAATCGTTTGACCAAAAGTTTCTATATAAATAAATGTTGGACAAAATTTTCAAGAAAATGTTATATAAATAAAAATTTTTCAAAAAAAAATTATGGCAATTTTCAAAAAAAATTATGGAAATTTTCAAAAAAATTTCTAAAGAAATATAAATTTCAAAACCAATTTCTATAGAAAAAAATTTTTGACAAAATTTCCTATTAGAAATAAAATTGTTTCACAAAATTTTCTTTTAAATAAAATTTTTTGACAAAAATTTCTACAGAAATAAAATTTCAAGAAAATTTTCAAAAAAATAAATTTAAAAAAAAACTATAGAAATAAAATTTGAACAAAATTTCCTATAGAAATTAAAAATGTGGGATGACAAAAATTTTCTTTGAAATAAACTTTGACAAAATTTTCTTTGAAAAAAATCTTTAAAAAATTTCCTATTAGAAATAAAAATTTTTGACAAAATCTTTCTATAGATATTAAAATTTTTAAAAAATTTTCTGTAGGAAATAAAATTTTTTATAGACAATAAAATTTGACAAATTTTCTATAGAATTTAAACATTTTGACAAAAGATATTCTAAGAGAAGTAAGAATTTTTGATAAAATTTTTCAATAGAAATAAAAATTGGACAAAAATTTTCTATAGAAATTAAAATGTTGATAAAATTTGCTATGGAAATAAAATTTTTGACAAAATTTTTTGGAGAAATTAAATTCTCTCTGTAGAAATAAATTTGTTGAATTTTTTTCAAGAAAATGTCTAAAGAAATAAAATTAAAAAAAATTATGCGAAATAAAATTTTCAAAAAATTTCTAAAGAAATATAAAATTCAAAAAAAATTATATAGAAATAAATTTTGGACAAAATTTCCTATAGAAATTAAAATGTTGAAAAAATTGTCTTTTGAAATAAAAATTTTGAAAAAAAAATCTCTTTTTGACAAATTTCCTTATAGAAATAAATCGTTGACAAAATTTTCAAGAACATTTCTATAGAAATAAAATTTTTCAAGAAAATGTCTATAGAAATAAGAAATTTAAAAAAAAATTATGGAAATTAAATTTTCAAAAAAATTTGTAAAGAAAATATAAATTTCAAAAAATTCTATAGAAATAAAATGTTTGACAAATTTTCCTAATAGAAATAAAATGTTGACAAAATTTTCTTTTTGAAAATAAAATTTTGACAAAATTTCCTATAGAACAAAAATTGGACACAGATTTTCTATACGAAATAAAATTTAAAAAATTTTTCTGTAGAAATAAAATATTTTACGAAATTTTTATAGAAATAAAATTTTTGACATAAATATTATATAGAAGTAAAAATTTAGACAAAATTTTCAATAGAAAATAAAAATTGACAAAATTTTCAGATAGAAATAAAAAATTTTGAACAAAAATTTTCAATAGAAATAAAAAATTTGACAAAATTTTCCTATAGAAAATAAAATGTTGATAAAATGTCTATGCAGAAATTAAAAATTTTGGAACAAAATTATGGTATAGTCTTAAGTTTTTGACAAAATTTTCTATAGCGGAACCATCAGGTGTCAAAAATCGATTTTTGGCTGTTCTTGTCACAAAAAGTCAGAAGTCGACTTATTGAACATCATTATAAATTCCACTTTTGATTATTATTTGCAAATCTAGTTCGACTTAACAAATGATGGAAAATTTGAAACTGGACCACGATGATTCAATTATAGAGAATCATAATTTTTACTTTAATGCGGTATAGGACTATTTTTCACAAATTACGTTATTTTATTCATGGACTGCGTTATTTAGTGGCTTGTATGGGCAGACTATTTTTAATTATGGCCTTACAAAAGCAGACACATAACATATTCAAAATAGTATGTTAATATTTTTTGTTAAATTAGCTATTTAATTCTTTATAAACGACATGAATACAACAATATGAAAAAACCATAAAAAAAACAGCACACATACATGCGTTAGATATATGAGAATGTATGTTCAGAAATCGCCACAGATATTTGTGTAACACACCCCCTTTTTTGAAGTCGCATTGTTGTTTTTGGAATTCAGAAAAAAATATGTGTTTTGTTTCATACTTTGTCTCTTCTTAAGTTGAATTCTGAAAATTTGCAATTTTTTATCATTATTTTTTTTTGATTCTAGATTTTTGTTGTATTAAATTTCGTTAGCCATATAATGCGATGCTCTATTGAATTTTTTAATTAAGGATGATTTTAATAATGGCTGGACGATGGCATTTTTTGCCACTTCTCACCATTGACCGCCATGTGAACACATAGTACCAGGAATAGAACGTTGAAAATCGCATTTTTCTTAGAACTAATTAAAAGGGTTGTTTTTGAAGAGTGGCAATAAAACATAAAAATTTAAATCAGTTTAAATAATTAAAAAAATCTATTATTGCTTTCAGAAGTTTTAACAGAATCATTGAAATAATAACATTAGACCTGAAACTTATTTGGCGACAGAGTTCTACAGACAGAGCTCAACACCTACCAGCATATTTATTAAGTAAATCCGTAGTTTTCCAGATGAAACATATCACTCCTTTATTAGGGTTTTGAGTTAAAAATCGGTAAATTAATGCACAGTATTAAACTAATAAATGTCAATAGATGCAAACCCTTGTCAAGACAAGAAGAATTGCGGATAACGCAGGGTCAAAGATAATCTAGACAACACCACCAGAGGTCTTAGCCAACATAATATCACGAAATTTGCGTCCAACTGTTCTCTTCATTCCAATTGCCTCTCTAAGCCCTTACACCTTGGACATTTGTTCTTTTTCTCTCAGAGCACAAGGCCATTGATCATCATAGTCCTCTATTTCCTCTCATAGCCCTCTACACTTTAATATTTGTTCTCTTTCTCTAAGAGCACAAGGCCATATCTTGCTTGTCAAAATTATTTTTGACCTCAGCTGCAAGTCTCCATCGTGATCTTAATACCAATTTTATTCACTTGGACATTTCTATTTAAAATGGGGAATTTTCATCCTATAGCTATATAAGCGTTCCCTCTGATCGTGGAAAACAATATTAGTTTTCCTTTTTAATGGTAAAATAAACATAAACATTTTCCGTTTCCTAGATAACCTATTATCAATTTAACAAACAGAGAAACAATTATTTCACTGCTATAAGAGTTAAGGAAAAACATGGCATTGGTTAAATATAACGTTATTTTAGCATGTTTTATCAGGAAAATAAAATATCACATACACAAAAATGCGACAAGGAATTTAAATGTTTTTTTTCTTTTCGGAAATTGAATATGCATTAGCCAAAAACACGTACCAACGATAAAACTAATATGTCCGTATAAAATTACATATTACAATGAACTGAAAATATATATGTTGTACGCGAATTATTTGGTAAAGTGTGATCGGTCAATTACGGAAAATATTCCCCACACGCGTCAATAATTGTTTTTACATCATGCCCCAACATGCTTCATCAATGTGTGAAATATACCCACCCGCAATGATATTTGGCGAAATGGCGTTGTAAGAAATAAAAATCTTAATATGTTGACGGCCACGTGCTCATTATTTGTGTTTAGCTTAAAAAAAAAATAAAAAACAACAGCACACAAACAATTGGCAAATGTGTGAGGTGTATTCTTTCCGTTTGGTTGCTATCGAATCTATTTAACCTCTCTTGATTTGCCTCTTCTCCGGTATCTCTTCTAATCAATCACATACATTTGCATATTCGAGCATAATTGAGAGAAAATGTGAGAGAATCACAAAGTAATCGAACGTGGTTGTTAGTATTTCATAAAAACTGACTGGTGAGAGCGAATTGGTCGATATATATGCTTTGCAAACAATATAAGAACAATAGAAAAAACCAAAAAACATGCATATAAACCACGCGGTCGTTGATAAACAAACATTGTGGGGTGAGGCTAATATACATCCAAAATGTTCGAAAATTAATGGATTGATCATATGAACGAAATGTATTGGCTATAAAGAATTAAGCTGCACTCATTGCATTCATACGACGAACGTCTGAATGAATTCACAATGATACACATACCAAATATATGTACTCAGATTTAAGTGCCATGTAATGCACAAGCCTTGTTGACAGTTTGTTTTTTTTCTCATATGTGCAGATTTTGATGTCATTAAATGCCGGTATATTTTGAATGTTTCACGACAGAGGCATAAAAACTGTACGTGAATAATTAATAACATCGTAAACAACGAAATTAAGCACGAAAAAATGTTAATTAATAATGAATGATATCATTGAACGAGGCTAAATAATTTTTAACAATAATTTTTATAATGAGAAAAAGATAATTTGTAATAAACATAGGCACATATAAGGACGAGTAGGACGATTTAATTATACTTTCATAAAAGTCTTTTTATTGTGATTCAATTTGCTTTGAATAACAAAAAATGTTTATTAAATATCATCCAAAATTTATTTAATTTTATATTTATATTGAAATAATATTAATTTTAATTTAAAATTGAAGTTAAATTATATTTTAATTAAATTAAATCCAATAGATAAATCTGGTTCTTTGCCTTTCGGCATCATTTGTGGCCTTTTTGTCGTTCCACATTTTGGACCGCCATTGCAACCACGTTTGCAACAATTGGAAGGAATTTCTAGCAAAAATGCTAGATTTTTTACTGTAAGAGGTACTTCTAATTTCTCTATAGAAATACAACATGACAAAAGTTTTCTATAGAAATAAAATTTTCACAAAATTTTTATAGAAAATAAAAATTTCACAAAATTTTAATAAGAAATAAAATTTTCACAAAATTTTTTATAGAATAAAATTTTCACAGAAATTTTCTATGACATAAAAATTTTACAAAATTTTCTATAGAAATAAAATTTTTACAAAATTTTTTATAGATAATAAACTTGACAAAGTTTTCTAAGAAATAAAATTTTGATCTTCAAAAATTTTCCTTAAGAAATAAAAAATTTTGCTATAGAAAATAAAATTATTTTTCTAAAGAAATAAAGTTTGACAAAATTTTTATAGAAATAAAAATTGACAAAATGTTCTATAAAAACATAAAAATATTGACAAAAATGTTCTATAAAAAATAAATTTGACAAAATGTTCTAAAAAAATTTAAAATTTTGACAAAATATTCTATAGAAATAAAGTTTTACAAAATTAGGAATATAGAAATTAATATGTTGACAAATTTTATATAGAAATAAAATTGGACAAAAAGTTCTATGAAAAATAAAATTTTGTATGGATTAAATTATAGACAACATTTGCTTTAGAAAATAAAATTTTGACAAAATTTCTATAGGAAATAAATGTTGGACAAAATTTTCTATAGAAATAAAATATTGACAAAGGTTAGGTTAGGTGGCAGCCCGATGTATCAGGCTCTCTTATCAACTGAATGCTGTCCGATTCCACGTTAAGTCAATTGACAAGGGATCTCCTTTTTATAGCCGAGTTCCGAACTCGGCGTTCCACCTTGCAGTGGAAACCACTTAGAAGAAGCTTCGAACCCTCAGAAATGTCACCAGCATTACTGAGGTGGGATAATCCAGTATTGACAAAAATTGTTCTATAAAAAAAATATTGACAAAATGTTCTATAAAGAATAAAATTTTGACAAAATGTTTTATAAAAAACAAAATTTTGACAAAATGTTCCATAAAAAATAAAATTTTGACAAAATGTTTTTATAAAAAAATAAAATTGTTGACAAAAATGTTCTATAAAAAATAAAATTTTTGACAAAATTTTTTATAGGAAAAAATTTACGGATTTTCTGTAAGGAAAATACAATTTGTCAAAAATTTTGTATGAAATCAAAATTAGACAAACATTTTCTTTAGAAATAAAATATTGACAACATTTTCTATAGAAATAAAAATTGTTGACAAAAATTTTCTATTAGAAATAAAGTTTGACAACATTTTCTATAGAAATAAAATTTTGACTAAAATTTTTCTAATAGAAATAATATGTTGGACAAAAATATCTATGAAATAATTATGTTGACAAAATTTTTTTTTTTTCTAATTAGAATAAAAATTTTGACAAATGTTCTATAAAAAATAAAATTTTGGCAAAATTTTGTATGGAAATCAAATTTGACTCAAAATTTTCTTTAAAAATAAAAATTTGCCAAATTTTCTATGAATAGGATAATAGACATATATCTTTCGACAAAAGGGAAGGTTTTCTCTTATAATGAGTGAAAGATAAAGTACATTTTTTGTGCGACAATAAATTCATAATTTTTAAACCTAGAGATACAGTCATAATATATTTTTTGTGAAAGACAACACCTGACTTTACATTTCAATGAAATACATACAATTACTGATAGGTAACTGTATTTGTTGACTAAACAAATTCTTCAAGGGGCATATTCACACACACATAAAATTCTTATGACGAAGACATACGTTTCTTATTAAATAATGGAATTTTAACACTACAATGTCTTACTTTATGGATATAGTCAAAAATATTTGTATCAAAAATTTTCTTGTAGAATAATATCTATATAAGGACTGTTGAACTTGAAAATCTTAAAAATAGTAATCTGTATGTAACTGCTTAATATACTATCTTGACACACAACTAGATTGTATACAAGCCTTTAAGCAAATAAAATCTTTGACAAAATTTTCTGGTCTCAATAGACCTGCCCCCTTCCGAGTTTTTATAGGACAATAAAATACTCCTTTGTACAAAAAGCCCAGGATTGTTGCTAAAAATAAAATTTTTGATTCTAGAAAATGATTGTCTCTATACACCACACCTAAAATTTTGACAAAAAATTTCCTAAAAAAGAGAATAAAAACTTTCCTGACAATAATTTTTCTATTTACTATAAGATTATAAATTTTTACAAAATGTTCTATAGAAATTAATATGTTTGAAAAAATGGTTTCTATAAAAATAAATGTTTTGACAAGTAATTTTTCGGGATAATTAAGAAATTAAAACGTTTTTGACACAATGTTCTATAGAAAAAATAAACATTTTCGAGACAAAATTTTGTATGCATATCAAATTTTCCGACAAAATTTTCTATGAGAAATAAAATTTTGATAAAATTTTCTGAAAAAATAAAATTTGACAAAATTTTCTTACAGAAATAAAAATTTTGACAAAATGTTCTATAGAAATAATATGTTGACAAAAATTTTCTATAGAAATAAAATTTGACAAAATTTTCTATATAACAAGAAAATAAAATTTTCTATGGACGTAAAACTTTTTTGACAGAAATTTTCATAATAATATGTAACGTAACTTTCCTTGATGGAGGTCAAAAGCTAAATCCTTATATCACATTTTAAAATCGACGACAACATTTACAATTCAATGTAATATTTAATAAACTAAAAATATTCTCTAGTAGGGAGAAATAAAATATATAATAAATAAAACTTCCAAAATTATTTAATAACATTTCTTTCGAAGAAAAATTAGTTTTCATACTAACCACAAAAATTTTTTTATATTTATATTTTCGCAAGACCTTTCAAATAAAATTTTTAAATTTGATAGATTTTTTAGAAAATGTTCTTCAAAATTTTGTTAGTTTATTTTTTGGCACGAGTGACAACCATGGATGGGCAACCCTGTCAGTGTTCACAAATAACGAGCAATGGCACGAGAAAGCAAACGATTTATTCCATTTTATTATCACCGCTTAGATTTCCATCACGAACAACTCCTATGTGCTGAGTTGCCAATAGATAAAATGCTTTTGTAAAGCATGTAATACAATATAAAATGAACTTTTCACCTGGAATAAATCTGTCAGTATAGAGATTTAGAAATGGTAGCAACCTGAGTTGGTATGAAATAATTTACGTCTATCCAGTCATGTTTAGTCCATGGTGGAGGCATAATAATTTCGATTTGAAACTTAATATTGTATTTTCTTATTTTTAACCAACTGCCAATTTCAATAATAATTTATTGTTATTGGTATAGGGGTTATCATATATTGTGGACTCTAGCCGACTTCCATTCTTGTTTTTTTTTCTATAACGGCAATCTACTTTTTTTTAACTATTCTAAATTCGCGATAATTAAAAAAATTATCGTTGAAATAATAAAACAATGTTTTTATATGGCTTCATACCAGAAAACACGGTCTCAATTGTTTGTTTTTTGTTTATTTCGTATCTCGATAGTAAATTTATGCAAATTTTTTATTGCGATTATTGTTCATACGGTAATTTATACAAAAGACAAGTGAGAGTGCAGTGGGTGCAATTTCTAAGCGGCGGTCTAAATGAGTCAGACACAGCAAAATGGCCACAGTGGTTTGGAGTTTTTAATTAATTTTGTTTTTTAATTATAATTTTTTATATTTCGTAATTCCAAGCACAATTTCTTTTCTCTCAAAATATTTTTGTACAATCATTGTAATATTTAATACTGATAGGTACATTAACTGTTTGTGTTTCAGTATACAGAAGCATCAAAAAAAAGGAAAATATGAAAACATGACTAAATGAACGTAAATCAATTGAACAAAGACAGTGCAATCAGGAAATATTTTTTTTTTTTGTAAAAAAACTAAATATGTTACATTGTTTTTAACAGTTGATAAGGCCAAATAGGAAATTTCTTCGACAAAG
>PGFW01024195.1:17423-28793 GCA_003123925.1 Haematobia irritans
CCGACTTGAAATTTTACAGAAAACAATGGGTTTACGAAATTTATATTCAGGTTCCTATTTTTTAAATTAAGATTAAACGGGCATTTAGGCCGAGGACAATCCGCCAAATACAATTAGCTCTTATATTCATAATAATTTACTGTCGGTTTATCGAAGGGAATTTGTTCTATGGTAATAGTAGGTTTAAATTTTATGTTAACTTTTATGAATATGGGGGTAAAACTTTACCGAGTTACTTGAAATTACAGAGGACTGCGGGAGAGATCGCTAAACCTCCGTTTCAACCGTAATAGTTTGATACCTGATTTTGTGATATTTGGACGAAGACGAGGCGCCCCGTTAGTTGCTTATAATTTGATTGACATTTTCTGGGGACGTTTTACAAAGCATACGCTTTTCGACCATTGGTGGTGAGGAAGGTCCCATCCTCTAACAAACTTACAAAAAAATTTAAGTCTTCTTGGAAATTTACAAAAGCAGAGGGTGGAAGGTTATGAAACAAGAGGCAACCTTCCTTGCCCCCACACTTTGAAGGACAAGTATTCAAGAATTTTTTCAGGGGAAGGGTTAGGGGGTGGCTCGATATTGGTATCGGGGAAAGTGGACGTTCCCTTTAAAACAATAGAGCACAATTTAAGACATTCTTCCGATCTACTTGAAAATTTACAGGGGACGTTTGCAGGGAGGGTTATTAAATTCTATACATAATTTTTAAATTAGCTATATGATTTTTTTCGCATATCTGGTGTGGGAAGGGCGGAAAATTGAAATAAACTTTATAGATTTACTTCGATAGAATTTATAGGGACCATCTGAGTAGTTTGCGAGAATTTAATATTAGCGGTACCGTCGATATTTCGCATGATCAGGTCGGAGTGGGGAGCGAACGGTGGGGAGAGCGGTTCCCTTTTGTCCGTTTGTTTTTTTTCTTAAATTGAAAAGTAGAGGGTTGTACGGTAAATGGGAACTCGGTATTATAATTTTATGATTTTTTACACAGGCTTCTGCCAGGCTTCTTTTAGTTTCTTCTTTTTAGTACAAGATTAGGGTCCCTTTTTGTTCCGTTTTTTTTTTCTTTAAGTTGAAAGTAGGATGCGTTGTCCGTAAATGGGGAAAACTCAACGCGCCTACATAATTTTCATGATTTTTTACAGGCTTCTGCCAGATTTCTTATTTTGTAAGAACTTAAATTTACTATGAAATTGGCATGCCAAAACGTAGAAGGGTGCATCATTTTCCAACATTTTAGCAAATGTTAATGTGGTTAAAATTTTTTAACTACTTTTGCTTTTTCCGATTTCATTGGATGGGAAACAGTAATTCTTTGTATTGCTTATGTATAAGCTATAGTGCTTAATTTTCAGATTATGCTGCAGGGAGGAAGGATACCTTTCCTTGGGACAAACCACACTTAAAAATTCAACAAGAAATATAGAAGATTGTCCAACTCTACTGGACATACAGAACATTATTAAAAACAATTTTTGGCGTCGCCCGTATTTGTACCTTATAAACGAAAAATCTAGTTAGTCCATTTGTTTACAAGAATTGAAATCTTTTCGTAATTTGTTTCAGCACGGAAGGATTATAGTTGACTAAGATAACGCCAAAATGTTCCTACAAATTACGTCCTTCGGAAGGCGGCAGCGACAGCGGGCCGGGTTACGCGCTAGTGAACTGCAATAATACAATCAAGTCATTATTTTTTCAAGGTGAGAAAAACATTAAAATAAATGTATAGTGCGCACATTTTTCAACCAAAATTGAAAACTATCCATAAATTTTTAATTAAATTTTCGAGAACTAATATCAGAAATAAGAGAATGCTAGGATTTGTACAATAGTAAAGCCAAATATTGAAATGTCCTTACACTGAAAAAAAAAAATTCTTTAATTACTATAAAGTCAGTTGACCTGTCCTAATAGAATTTTTTTATCTTTCATGTTATGATACCACATTTCTTAAATCAAATCACTTGATATTATAAGGACATTACGACTTCATTTAAAAGTTATCGACTTTTGGACAAGGAAAAAAAACTTTATTTTTTAGAGAGAAATTGCGTCTCATGTAAGCAAAATTTTGATTCGTTATTTTAAAGACATGAAATCTTTGACCTCACGACAATATTTTTTCAGTGTAGAAAACTAAAAAATTTAAATATAAATAAGATTCGTTTAATTGCATTATCTTGACGTTCCATTCAAACATCTTGTCGGTTTTGAAAACAATTACTAAATAAAACACGTTTGTGTTTTCCCCAATGTACGTACGATACAAAAAATACATATCGTACATTTTTAAACGTTTACTTCACATTAGCGCTACCAGTACTAGCTATATTTGAAATTAACCTACACAGTGTAATTTCAAGTTACAACATTTCATTTCAAGTAATTATTTTATTGGACGCGCGAGCGGTTTTTCATTTGGTAAACCGCTCCCGCTGCCGCTCCGCTCCCGGTCCGCTCGCCCGCTCCGGCAAAAAAGGCATTGCTCCGCTCGGATCCCTGGGTTTAAAATAATAAAGTGTTGAAAAACATTCTTCTATTTTGAATGCTTTTTTTAGGTTTGTGGTCAAGATACTAAAACTCCACAAAATTTAAAGACTATTTCATTTAATTTTAAGAAACTTTTTAGAATGACCCTATCGTAACAAACATTTTTTTTCATGTAAAGACACCCATTTAAGTGGATATCACTTAAATATTTTGTTCAGTGTTAGAAAGCAATTCACATTCTTACTATTTTAACTTAGTTAATAACATCAATAACTTTTCGAGAATATTTATAATAACATAAAAAGGACACCATAAACGAGTCAATGCTAATATTCCTAATAACTTACTAAGGAAATTTGTATGAGGTAATAGTAGATTTAAAGTTACGTTAGACTTTTATGAATATGAATTAATTTATTAATAATTTTTATACTTATATTTATATTAAAAACATAATTAAATGATTACCAAATTTTGAATAAAAATTAAAAATTATTGTTTTAAAATTTAAAATTAAATTCCGGAAATGTTTAATCAAAATTGTAAAATATTTTGAAAACATTTGTGTGTTTTATAACAAAGTAATGTATAAAAGTTAAAGTACTCAAGCAAAATAAAATACAAAACAAAAACAGGTTAAGAAAAATATGAATGTATTAACGAATTGATAAACTCGATTAAATTAGTTTTTTTGTGCAAAGACTTGGTAATGGAGCAAAAATCTATATTTTTAAATTTTAATTGTGTAATACAGTAACAACAACAAAACTATTTAGGTAGTCGATTATTCAGAGACGTATGGCTGTAAACAAAGAAATGTGACAGATGCTTCGATACCGCATTGAAAACAATGTTTTTTACCCCATGGTCTTTATTTAAAAAACGAAAAGCTTCTCATACTAAATACCGTGTGGTGACCAGAGTTGATTATTTTGTGAAGGAATACAAGTGATCTTATATTAATCATATCATCAAATGATACCCCAAATATCAAGGATCTATATCGTGAAATAGGATCATAACGCCTCAATGCGTATACGTATCTTACTACACCATTAAGTTTACGTTTGCTTGCCGCGTCACAACCAGCAAACAATTCGCATCCGTATAACAAAGAAGGCATGACATATGTCGTTATGCAGCCAGAATCTTAGTCACTCAATGGGGTCAACCTTTGTGCAAACCACAATTAATTATTATCCGTCCACGACCAACTTTACTATTCATTGAAAATGCAACAAGGCTTCCGACAGAAAAATATCCTCCAATTAAAGTGAAACGCGAAGATTCTCCAGTTCATTGTAATCAATCCGTTGAAAATTCCTATAAGAAAAAGTATCAACGGATCGCTGTACTGGGATATCGTACACCATAAAAATAAGATCATGTCTAGAGAAAATTGAGGCCGAGATCTGGTCATACAACAATACATCTGCAGCGTCGCTAACGAAAAATAAATCAAGCTAAGTGTACTATTCGTTGGAAGTGTAGAGAGTCGGTTTGTGTCGTAGTATTAATGCAAGATAATCCATAGATGAAATCTCATGCAGTTAAACCACTCCCAGTCTCAATATGTTTTGAATTAAAAATCAGCCTGCTACATCCACCATGGACTAAATGCAACAGTCACCTCCGCGCTACGAGTCTGTAAAAAAGTCACCAAAGCAATATCACAATGAGGACGATAGACACAGGCTACACACACATTTCCTTCTGACAGATTCTTATATTTCACTGAAATCATCCTCTATGGGGTCAGTTTGCGTCGACTTCGAACAAACACTTGCTCTTCAAGTTGTCCCTAACATTAAATTTGCAAAACCGCCTCCTCGACGTATTTCTAATCATTCTTGTATAATTTCATAGCCATGAAACATGGGATAATTGGCGGGCAATCATTATTTAATGTTTCAATTGAGCTTTTGGAACCCTTATTCGGGCAGCAAGGCTTATTATTGAAAACCCCGTTTATCCATATTTCAATAGGAAACATGTCGACAAAATAAAAAAGATGAAAATCCAGATTAAACTGTCCATGAAAAAAAAAACCAGAAAAAAAGTAAAAATACGCTAATGGCATTTTTTTCGCGCTAAACGACTTTCAAAAAAAAAGCCCAAATCTAATTAAGTTAAAAGGTAATCAAACGTCACTTAATGGAAAGATAAACTCGACCAAGCTTCCGGACTTGGCGAAAATGGGATTTTGATTGCAGAAAATGTTTAAACAAAATTATAGGCCTGTTTTTGTTTAGCTCGGGATTGCAAGATTTGTGCCATTGAATTATCAACAAACATCGTTGACTTAGGTTATGGTTTATGGTATTTTAGTGGGAGCCCGATATTTCATTGACTCACTTAGACTATTCAGGTTCGTTCTTGTGATACCACAGTTATGAACTTCTCTCTTATCACTGAGTGCTGCCCGATGCTATGTTAAGCTCAATGAAAATCCAATCCACATTGCAATGAAACCACTTAGAGAAGCTTTGAAACCCTCAGAAATCGTTGACTTGGTACTTTAAAAAAAAACTTTCTCAAACCGAAAGATTTCTTTTTGTACACCATGGGAAGGGATATGATTACTTCCTACGCAGAAAAAAATATCACTCCAAAATTATTTCAATTTAATTGAATTTGGAAATTTGTATCAATTAATTTTAAATTAATTGATACAATTTAACTTTTTTAATCAAAATAGATTAATTTAGTCAATGTTGAAATTTTTTAATTTAAAAATTAATTAGATTGGCTATGAATTAATTTTTTATTAAAAATTTTCAAAATTTTCAATCATTTGGCTTAATTAAACTTAATGTTTCTATTCTATGACTTTTTTATATCAAACTTCTGCGAAGACTAAGTCAATTAAAATTAAAGTGATGGGAAATTTTTTAACTTTTAACTACAAACAATATATTATCAAGCAATCAACTTTTTAACCAAACTAAAAACTCAAAGTCAGTTAAGAAAGTAATTGGAAATTGAATTAAATTTTTAATTGAAGCAATTAAAAAAATAATTGAAATTTGGTAATGCTAATTCAATTAATTTTTATGACCCTCCACCCATTATTTGATTGGGGCGGTATATTAACTTTGTCATTCAGGTTTTGTAACACATCGATAAACAATTGGTCTAGTATATATATTCTGAGTCGTGGTAATTTTTAAGTCGATCTAGCTATGTTCCGTCTCGCGTCCGCGTTGTCCGTCCGTTCTGGAAATTACGCTAACTTCCGATTTCTGTTAAAATTTGTCGTTCCGATTCTGTTAAAATCTTTGTATTGGTATTTGGTATCTAACAATTTTGCAACAAAATTGGTCCATATTGGTCCATTAATTATATATAGGCCGTTCCTATAAACCGATCCCCAGATTTGACCTCGTGGCCCAGCCTCTTTGGAAGACAAAAAATTTTTTGGAAGTAGCAAATTTCAAGCAAATTTTCCGATTCGGCTGAAATTTTGTACGTTTGTGTGTTAGTATTATGGTCGCTTAACAACCATGCCAAAAGTGGTTACGTATCGGTCCATCAGTTATATACAGCCCCCATATAAACCGAAAACTCCAAGAACTCAATTATATAATCTGCCTATTTTTGGCCTAATATATACTCCAGTATGGACTAAAACATCAATTTTATTAACGGACGTTGTTAAAGAAGTTTTTAATGATACCTTGTCATCGCGTACAGTTTTACCACAACCAAGTATTCGATTGCTAAGATTTCGCCTGCAAGGTCGTTTGCCGTTTAGTCGAACTTACGGCCTGTATTAGACTTGTTTAATCTAGTATTTTTTTAATGTCAATTAAAAAGTCGTGATTGATTGCTATTTTCGGTGATTTTGAAAACATTTCAAATCAATTAATTTTCGTGACTGAATCAGAATAATATTGCACCGGTGTGGTCCAGCAGCAAAATGTTATATTTGGCATGGTGATCATATAACATGTTTGCTCGCAAACCACGTTACTTTCCCCGGACATTATTGACAACCCTTTTATGTTTGGTGACAAAACAAACAATTTTAGCGCGGCAACAAATGTTTCATGTTCCCCATCTAAAAATAAAAATTGCTCTACGAGGTGATATTATTCCTTGTCTGCGTGTATATTATTTCCATTAATTTTAACGAAATTTTTTATAGATTTTACGGCAAGAAGTTTTGCGAATAATGACATACCAAATATCATAGACCATTTGGTATTCATATTCTCGCAAATTTTCTATATCATTCTGCCATAAAAAACTTCTTATATAATAAGCACGACCATTTTCTTTGAAATTACGAAGAAATTATCCCGGACACTTTGGCTTCAATCCAATATTTTTTGTGGAATGGTAACCATTATTTTAACAAAACTTTGATAATGGCTGAACATCCAGTACTCTACATTATGCTCATGTTTCTGGGCCACAAAACAGCCAGATTGGGAGGAAGCTTGCGACAGGAAATAAAGGTGTGATACGCGTCAAAATTTTGGGGCAAGGAAAAACGCGGTGTAAATCGCGTGAAATCGCTTTATTTAAACAAATCAAATTTAAATTTTCTTTTTTCAAAGTTTCAATTAGTATACAATTTCAGGAAAAATATTCAGTTAGGCTTTCGCTTTGTCCAAATCCGAATTGCCGCGGCCTCACGCGTTGACACCGTGCCATAAGATTTTGTACAGCCACCTTGTCCACTCTTCCTTCGCCGCAGAAAAGCCAGTTTGCCTTGAACTGCTGCTCGTCCTTAGCAGTTTTTTTGGTTCTTTCTTTAGGTTCCGCTTCTGGCTTCTGGCGTGTTGGGAGGCGTTCTTGTCCTTGGGAACCACCTGCACGTTGTTGGCGGCGTACCACTCCATGGCCTGTTTTACCGTAAATTGGCAAGATTGCCAAATCCGGCCAAAAACAGTACGGAACAACCGTGTTTTTCTAGGAAAGCAGCAGACGTTTAATTCCAAACACTCGTTCACGTAAATTTCTTATGTCTGACAGTTCCGTGCCGAAGGCTATGAAAACAATGCTGCTTTTTCCAAGCCCACAGGCATACAGATGGCTTTTGCCAAACGCGATATTTCTTTTGCGAACCTCTGACAGTCTTTATGTGCTTTGAAAATATACTGCTACCTTTCCCCTTCTTTTTGCCGTATAAAACTCCGTGTTCCGCGGAAGCCGCTTGTAGTGGGCTTTGACGTAGGTTTCGTTCGGTCCATGCCACGCAGTCAAACTTTCGTCAGCATCGTCATCGTACAGCCTCTCTGGATCGCGCTTTGGGCCGTCGTTATTTTTTTATCATCGCCCGAACTTTGGAGTCACTACCTATGTTTTGTAAGTCCGCATATGTCCGGCTTTCGGTTTTTTGCTCGCATCACGTTGTAGCGGACGATACACCCAGCTATTTGCGGCATCTCGGAGGAGAGAGCGTCCACTCAGCGGCTTCCGGTTTTCGATATTCTCTCCCCGATCCAAACTTCCTGGCCTGTCGGACAAACGTTCCCCAAACCACTTTAATTACATTTGTAAACGGTTGATTTGGGCAACTTTTTAACGATTTTGAACGCTTTTGCGTGCGAGTAGCTCGGATTTTTCGCGTATGCGGCGATCCAAATTGATACGGCTAGCTCTTTTTTGCTTGCGACGGATTTTGACAACTGAAGAGTGAATTCCAAAAAATTAGGAGGCAACACTTCTACACACACACACATACCTTCAAAATGAGCGGGTGTTCAGGTTTTTTAAATTGCCAAAAAATTGAAAGAAATACGCTCAAGTTTATATTGACCAAATTTTAAAGCTGAGGGATTTTTCCAACGCATGGTTATTAGTGATGAAAAGTGCATCCACTAAACGGCCACAATATTTTGGAAAGTGATCTTGTAACATAATAACGGTCGGACACATACATTTTATCGTTGCTTTCCGAAAACACTCAGTTGTTATTCCAGACATTGTGATCTCTTCTTGATAACCACTTTGTTATCCGATCGACGGACACATCTCTTACACTTATGACAATGTAAAATTTGACAAATAGTTGTTTATAGATGCTAGGTCGGATTGATATTGCAATGTGGATTGGCCGGAGTTGGCATTCGGACCACTTTTTGCGGTTATAGAAACACGGCCCCAATATTAAACTCGGACTCCCATACGTTGGGTCATCAGCTCTACTGCTACGTTCTAACCAAAAAAAACTTGGTCCATTATTCGCGTCACGTAATTATTACATAGACCGCAATTAGTATACGATCTCCAGATTTTACCAATTCCTGTTCAAATCTTTGTCTCTCTTATTACCATTCGTTTCTGAAAAGTTTATTTTATATGTTCTCCATATAACACGATGACAGAACTTGAATAGCTTACATGAAAAGAAGCAAGCCCTGTTCCAACAGACTTTTGTCTTACACAAATGCATTTTGGCTTAATGGATTCCGCAGCCAAGAGGCTGAGAATTGAACCGTTATAGTAACGATTACTTTTTAGATAGAAATTGTCTTTTAAATATTAATTTTAAATTGTTGACCCGTACCTTCAGATCTCTCTCAGGTAGCAAATTTTGAATTTATTAGTTTTTTTTATGCTTTTTTTTTTCTCTTTCATGTGCAGTTAACGTCCTTATAAAAAACGGTGTTAAAAGCTACAACTAAATTTTAAAATTCCATGTTTGGAAAAGGATATTTTCCTGTTACTTTTTGCATTTTATTAAGTATTTCCCAATGAAAAACCGAAGAATTCACTAGCTCCTTTGCTTGGGCCGGTATACAACCACCGTTCCACACCATTCATCACCCAAAAAAAAAAGATGAAATGAAAATCTGATGATAATCAGCTTCGAGAATTGGTAAAGTATACAGAATATGTTGTAAATTGCTAAAAATGAATTATAGCCACCATAAGGAAAATATTCTCATGTCTTCGAGTGTGTGTGTGTGTCAAATCTTTCCATACCTCCTCCCACTGCTTGTGATGCGTGTTGAAAAAGCATACAAACATTGGCAACAACAATGACAGGATAAACCGTAGACAGTTGTTTTTTAACGTTTTCCATATAGCCTCCCCACTTTACTTGCCTACATCACTTACACACACACGTCATTTACTCTTCGTCCTACCATTCACTATGTTAGTCTAATCCCTTTCACTTTTTGTTGTGTCTATTCGTATTGCTGGCTTCAGAAGATGTAGCCCACGCAAGAGTCAAAGATGTGGATGTATGAGCTTAAGCAATTCGTACAAGGCGAAAGGACTTTGTGATACGAGGATTTTTGGTAGAAGGATTTGATGATGTCTTTAAAGGGTTTTAGCAAATGTCGATTGTTATCACTCTCATCAATTTAAGCTGGAAATTGTCTTCCATGCAATCACATTTGTTGATTGCTACCCCAAGATGTGGTTTCGCCAAACCCGACGCTTTTCTAAAGTCTACTTTAGTTCTTCTCCGTTTTCTCCACACGCACACACAAAAGCCCATCCAAATACACACGCACACACGCACACACACACACATGTATACATGTTCACACAAAGAAACAAACATACACACACTCTCACAAGAAGTTATACTTATCTAACAAAGTGCTTAATGTTGTCAATTGCAAGCAAATGAGAGTCATTTTGGGTCCATTTTCTTTGTGGCGATCTTTAAACGTTCGTTTGAAAGGTCGCCAAATGTCCTTGGCCATAGAGAAATGGATAAACCAAATGGTTATCTTTGGCTATAGCCATCGAGAGATCATGAATTGAAGATTGCTTCCTGAATTGCAATTTGTGCTACATGCACATGTACATTGGGATAGGTCGGCAAAAGTTTTAGTTTGAAATGTGCGGGTGGATAGATTAAGGTTTGTATTGAAGGAGATTTAAATGGGACCCTCATTTAGGAATATTTGCATTACTTCAAGAACATACAACTTCACCTGAGGGACGAAAATTTTAAACATTCAAACAGAGAATGTAAAATTTCCACATTTATCACCAGCGAGTGTGCGATCAGCGTAAGCTAATTCAAGTATTCGTAGTCTGCCTCTGCTTAAAGAGGTATAATAATATGAATTGTTTTCTTTCCAAAAGAGAGACGTTTTCATATAAGTAACAAAATATGTGGACATTTTACAATAATTTTCAATTTCGTTCACACCATTCCATTGTGCAATTTCATATTCCAATGATAGTTAATTTTCAATAAATTGAAATTGTAACGTACATCATTAATCGATCGGGAATGTTGACTGGCAGTTATGAATAATTCTGGGACAGACGTACATATATCAGCATGTACAAATTATTTTGAAGCATTCTTGATATTAAAAAGATATTTTGGCACACGCCATGAACAATAGATTTCCCTTTTTCGTAGAAATTATCCCAAGAATGTGAAGTTGAATTTGCCCCCTTCCCGTTTATGGAATTGTTGAGGTAGGTATAGATAAGGCGAAAATATGGTCACCTCCTTTGCTTAAGGACATGCATAATTTCTCAATCGTGCGGTGGAAAGAACATTTAATGTCGGTTATTCTGATAACATTGTCGATGCAGGATATGAATAAAGCTCTCTCGCTCTCTTCGGTCTAGTTGTTACACAGAAATTGTGTCTCCCAAATTTCTCAACTCTCATTCTTACCAAAAAAGGTTGGCGAGAGAGCATACAAATGGGAGCTTTTAAATAGTGGGAAATTTTATTTGAGCATATTCACTTTACTCACAATGCCGAGATGAAACTCTTATTGAATTTACTCCAGTTAGTAGATGTTAGGCCACCACTCAGAGAGGTCGTCCTGACTGTGGATGTTTTATTCGTAAGGAAAGCATGTCTCAACAAAAAAAAAAATGAATGAGTTATCCATGTTGACAAGGGGTAAATACCTTGTTCCTTGGAATCGC